>CAHIKZ030004782.1:330000-465000 GCA_903632075.3 Acanthosepion pharaonis
CACTTGAATATTTGATTATAGTCAACAGGGAAGCAGGTAAGGGGAAGGGAGTTCCACAGACGGGAAGTGCGGGAGAAAATCTGTTTAGGAAGAGACGGTTACATTTAAGCGTTTTGACAGTGAAAGGGTGGCACCGAGATGCCATCCTGGTAGTACGTTTAAATTCAGGTTGTCCGGGAACCAGCAAAAGTAGCTCGTCGGAACAGTTGCCGTGAAAATATTTGTAGAAGAGACAGAGGGAAGCCACAGCACGTCTGTGGGATAGCGATTGTAGACTAGATGCGAGATCAGGACCTATCATATTGCATATGCGTCTCTGGATTTTTGTCAAAAACCTCGAGACGTACAGCTGTTGCACCAGACCATATATGGCAGCAATATTCCATGCAAGGACAGATGGTGGATTTATAGATTTGAAAGATGAACTCAGACGAGAAAAACTTTCTGGCACGACACAGAAAGCCAACTTTCCTTGCGGTTATATATATATATATATATATATATATATATATATATATATAATTTTTGTAGATAAACCAGGCTTGTTTTGCACGCGATCTGTGAATAAGCAGACAAGTGTCGACTATTTTATCTGCGTCCTACTACGTTAGGCAAAACGCACATATACTACACTGATCTTCGACAGAAAACCAAGGAGCAAAAGTTCGAGAGCACGGATCCTTCCGTAAATAATATAGTTACTTTTCATCGTTCCTCGGTTGCTATAATTTGAGGGGGGATATTTTGGGTGTGAGACGTTTCAATGTCCACTGAGTATTTTGCCAGTTTTCATAACATATTAAAAAACTCAACGAATGCCTTCAAGTTTACACGATTTTTCCGCATCGTCTCATTTTCTCTCAGTTCTACCTATCGCAAGTACGGACACTATAGACTACACTAGACGCACACACATACAATTATATATACACACACGCATACACAAACACACGCAGAGACACACACACAAACAAACACATACATGTACACACATATAGATACAGATATATACATACACGTAATCTTTAGGGAAATAAGTTTTAGCACGTGTTTGGTTTATCGATTTTGTTCTGTTTTCGTCTCAAGAGAAATCTTTCTCCGGAGTTTTCGTTTATTGCCTTTTTCCAAATTTTTTTTTTTTTTTTTGACTTATTTTTTACAGATGGCATCAAATCTTTTCTATATTCCTTGTTTTACTTTCAGTTCCGAAGATTTCGCGTTTTTTTTTCTTTCTCAAGAAAATTCCGCCCCTCCCACTCGGCTTCATTTGTTTTCTTCACCCATTTTTTTTATTCTTACTTTTCAATTTGTCCTTTTTTAAAACAAACCAAACTTCCAATCCTCCGCCACCCTCCTTTTCTTTAATTATATATATATATTTTTACTAGCACAGTACCCGTAAAAGATGAGAGGATTATTTGTGATTGGATTGCCCTAGTTTCAGAACATCTGTGAGCTTTACCTCGGATCAAATAGCTTTCCAACTCTATGCATCGGAATAGAGCCACAATAAATAAATAAAAGAAATTATTTACACTATTTACATTTTTCGGACTGTTGTCCTCATCTTTGTTGTCATATTCACGACATTTCAGCCGTTGTACGCTCCGGCGTTCTTCGGGTGATTGGAATTTCGAAGAGAGCTCTTTATTTCGTCCATCGGGGTAAATTGTTTTATTTTCACATGAAATGCCTCTTCCTGATATTAGGCTGGTGCAAAAATAATGACGTAATAATGTCGTTTTTTGTCGTAACGTCAAAAAACGACTTTCTTACGTCATTATTTTTGCACCAACCTAATATTTCAGTTTCAGTTATTTGCCATTAGTAAATCAATCACCTGATGAAGGACGGACCGCACGACGGCCGAAACGTCGTGAAGATGACAACAAAGATGAGGACAACAGTCCGAACAATGTAAATAGGGTAAATTGTTACAATACTTCATCTTAGAAATACAGGCAGAAATAAAAGAAAATAATTTTAAAAATGAAAAAGGGCGATTCTGGCTCTGAGGAATTCGCATTTAGTGGAAACCGGTATATTCTAACACATTCATTACATTAGTCAGATAGATTTAGTAATTATTGGCCTGGCCCACATGTTAAAATAATCATGTGACATCCTACCCCCGGTGAAATTACATATTGGATTAATATGGAGCATTTTCGCACTAAGTGTAAAGTGAAAAGGTGTTGCAAATACATACCTAGGTATGTATTTGCAACACCTTTCCCTTTTCACAGGAGGATGTCACGTGATTATTTTTTAACATGGTCAAACCAAAAAAAATATATATATATATATATATATATATATATATATATATATATATATATATATATATAAAGAAATATAGTCTTAAGGTATGCTATATTTATGGAATAAAGTGCTCAATATCAGAGATAGAGCGAGTGTAAATATAAAAGGAACATAGAATCAACACTTAGAGGCGACAGTCTGTTTCATGCTAGATGCAATCGTCAGGTCGTTGCAAATACATACCTAGGTGGCCTGACGATTGCATATAGCATGAAACAGACTGTCGCCTCTAAGTGTTGACTTCTATGTTCACTTTTATATATATATATATATATATATATATATATATATATATATATATATATATATGTGTGTGTGTGTGTGTGTTTATATATATATGAAGAAACATAGTTTTAAGGTGTGCTATATGTATAGGATAAAGTGCTCAATATAAGTAATAGAGCGCATGTAGATATAAAAGCGAACATTGAAGTCAACATCCAGAGGCGACAGACTGTTTCATGATAGACGCAATCATCAGGCCTAGCATGAAACAGTCTGTCGGCTCTGAGTTGACTTCAATGTTCACTTTTGTATATATATATATATATATATATATATATATATATATATATATATATATATATATATATATTGCTGCTTATATATGTATATTATTCTTCAGTTTTTTCAATGCGATCCTGAGATCCAAACACGCATTGGACGAGCGAAAGAAGCATTCCAAAAGTTAAACAAGGTGTTGAGAAATGGAAAGATTTCATTAGAAACAAAAAAAAAAAAAAAAAAAGAAAGAAAAAAAAAGAAGAGTTGTGGATTGCTAAGGGATATCAATCATCTTAAATGGCAGCAAATGCTGGACAATTCCCCCGCGGATGAGGAGAAAACTAGAGGCAGCAGAAATGTGATTCTACAGAAGGATGCTGAGAATTCCATAGACGGAGCGAGTAAGAAACAAGGAAAGCTTAAAAGAAATGGCAACAAAAAGGACACTTCTACTGAGAATCAGGGAAAAACAACTGCAATTCCTTGGAAACACAATGAGAAAAACTTAACCCTCACGAAGCATACTGAAAAAAGAGAGATAGGTGAAGTAAAGTCAGCGAGCCTCTTACAAATCCAGCAGAGATTGGAAGTTGTGGAGAGCAATGATCGCCTGCGTCCTGAAGGGACGTGGTATATAGAAGAATAATAAGAATAATAATAAGAATATCTGGTGGGATGTGCGGGTGATGTAACTGGTCTTGGCGCGAAAAGTAGAATAGGTAAGCCGAGTTCAAATCCCGACAGATTCTGTTTGCGTTCACTTTCACACAAACCATCTTGGAATAAATATGATTTTACCTTTTCACGGTCCAACAATGGATTAAATAGCTGGACTTTCCTGGGAAATGGATTGCGACATTCCAGCCTGAAGACGCCTAGTATAAAGAAGCGAAACGCGTTGTCTGAATAGCTTTTCTATTTTATCTCATTATCTCCATATATATATATATATATATATATATATATAATATTAGTGGTAAATATACATACATATGCAAAATATATAAATACCCATACATGTATATTTTTAGAATAAAAATTCCAAGAGGAAGAATCCAGGTAGAACTCAATGTCCAGGACAGAGTAAAGATATAATAAAAAGGCTTAAAACACTAATATTCCATGGTCATAATTTATTCCATTGGAATCGTAAATACGATCCAATTCATCAGACCTACAAATTCAAAAAGAAAACAGTAGACAGCCGACAATCATTTTTCTCTTACTTAAACCCCTTCCACCCACCTCTCCTAATATTCTCTCTATTAAGATTTAATCCCCCCCCACCTCATACTTACACTCTCTCTAAATTTTGTTTTTATTTCCGGAGTTGTTTTTTTCTGTTTTCTTTTTGAATTTGTTGGTCTGAGGAATTGGATCCTATTTACGATTCCAATGGAATAAATTATGACCATGGAATATTAGTGTTTTAAGTTTTTTATATATATATATATATATATATATATATATATATATATATATATATATATATATATATATATATGGTCTCTATGGCCTTGGATGGCAGCCAGTCTAGGAAGAGGACTGCTAAAAATTCTAAAAAGAAATACTTGAAATTAAAAAGCATGGAGAAGAGAAGCAAGAAACCTTTCCACTGTCTTTCCCAAGACATCATAGCAATTCTCAGATGGGCACTTCAATGTGATGTAATGATTAGCAAGCTTGTCTCGCTAGAATAATTACGACTGAGTAGTGAGTTTGATCCTCACTGGGTGCCTTATACTTTTGGCCCTGTGCCGCATCTAAGGTACGCTTAGAGAATCATGGGACACTTCGACGTGGTGGAAATGGTTAGTAAGCTTGTCTCATTAGAACGATTACGACAGTATGAGTTCGTATCCTCACTGGGTGATCCATACTTTCGGCCTTGTGCCATATCTAAATTACGCTTAGAAGATCACCATCTAAAATCCTAACTCTCCTCAGTATTCAGTCTGTGATCCAAGCTGCTTTAATTCATTTTGCAATGTTTCGTTTTCATTATAAGCAAAATTGTTGCCGTTGTATTCAGTAGCTTTTCGTGTACAATCCAGCTTCTCTTCTTTCATTTTAAAAGTTTGTACGGATTTTTACTCATATTTCTCCACTTTTAAATCCTTATTTTTTTTAAAAATTTTCTGACTTTCTTTCTTAATTCTTAGTTCCACTCTTTCTTCTTTATTGATTTCTATTTTTATTTTTTATTTTGACTTTCTTTCTATCTTTCCATCAATCTTTCTTTCTTTCTTTGCTTTCCTTCTTTTTTTTTGTTGTTCGGTGCCTTTCTTTACTCATCTTTCTCTCTTGTCTTTGCTGTTTTTTTTTCTTTCACTTTTGCTTTCATTCAAAATTTATTTCTTATTTTCACTTTCTCTGTTTTACTTCATCCTTAATTTGTTTTGAGTTTGATTGCCTATTTTGTTTCCTATCTTTTTTCGTTCTTTCTTTCTTTCTTTCTTTCTTTCTTTCTTTCTTTCTTTCTTTCTTTCTTTCCAACCTTTCAGGCATAATTTTTTCTTTATTAATTCGATTTTTTCTTTATTGATGTTTTGCTTTTTTCTTTCACTCTTTCTTTCCAAACGCAGAAAAAGCAAAAAAAAAAGAAGAAAAACTTTCTTTATAGTTATAGTTTATATTTCTTTCTTTCTTTCTTTCTTTCTTTCTTTCTTTCTTTCTTTCTTTCTTTCTTTCTTTGTTATTGCTGTTCGGGACCTTTCATTTCTTACATTTCTATCTTGTGTTTGCTATCTCTGTTTTCTTTGACTTTTTCTTTTTTGTTTTTATTTAAATTTTTTCTATTTTCACTTTCTTCCTTTTCCTTCATTTTTATTTTTTGCTTCGAAACTTGATTGCGTATTTTGTCTTTTTTGTTTTCTATATTTTTCATTCTTTATTTTTTGCCCCTTTTCTTTCTTTCTTTCTTTCTTTCTTTCTTTCCAGCCTTTCTTTCTTTCTTTCCAGCCTTTCTTTCTTTCTTTCTTTCTTTCTTTCTTTCATCAGTGTTTTATTCGTTTTTCTTGTTTTTTTTCTTTCAGGCTTCATTGTTCCTTTCTTTATTGATATTTTTTTTTGTTTTTTCTTTCATTCTTTCTTTCAAAACAGAAAAAAGCGAAAAAAAACATCAACTTTCATTATAGCAATACTTTTTTTCTTTCTTTCTTTCTTTCTTTCTTTCTTTCTTTCTTTCTTTCTTTCTTTCTTCGATTTTTTCTCATTTCACTTCTTTTTTTTAACGAGATGTGCCTTCTTACTTCCTTCCTTCCTTTCAACCACTGCCCCCTTTTGACTCTCCGCGTTTTTCTTCCTGTAACAGAGCTCGTTTACCAAAACATCAACTCTTGAAGGTGATGACAGTTGTGCTAGCGTGTCTGACACCAACAACATGCGGAACAGACACGTCCACTCAAAATTTTCTGTAACTTGTCAGTTGTACAACAAGCAGACAACACACCTATAAATCGTTAAAGGGGAGAAGAAAAACAACATGACTGACATATATAACTATTTACGTTCGACTTTGCAAATATTGCATCAACGACTACAACAATAATAACTACATTGGCGATTGTCGTAACAAAACAAAAATTGGCTTAAAAACAACATTACTAACAGTAACATCAAGTAACTTAAAAGTCGTTAGCGAATGTAAAGGATTTTTTTTCTTGTTGAGGAGTGGCGTTATTAGCATATTTTGGGAAGAGTCTGTTGACGTGTATCTCTGTGACTCGAATTCTCATAACTGCATGCAAAACTGACCATAAGATAGTTGCATTTATGTCTCGAATAAATGTGTGGGCAGTGTTACGGTTATCGGCGTCGAAAGTGGAATCGGCAAGACGCGTTCTAATTCCGGCCTACTCTATCATTGTGTTCAGTTTCACACTATTGTTCTTGGGAAAGGCGTAAATCCATCTCTTCCCCCACCAGCTATGAGTTAATTGGAAGAGTATTCTTGGATGGCAACCGGTGTAAGAGAAGGAAAAAAAAATCCGAATTTTAAACCGTGAAGACGACAGTAGGAAACCACTCCACTATCTTTCTTAAGAAGGCATTACAGTTCATAGATAATAAAGAAGGCGAAGGAACATGGAATTGGTAATTCACATATAATAAGGAAAAGGAATCTGTGGAGAGCCATGATTTCCTACGCCCTGATGGCCCCTGAAATTAAAAGAAAATTCTCGATCAGTGTCTTTTCTATAGTAGTAACTACTCGAGATTTATTGCGTTAACATACAGAAATTATGGCAAAATGATTTTCTTAGCACAGCTTAGATGTGGTACAAGGCCGAAAGCATGGGGCACCCAGTGAGTATCGAACTCAGTACTCAGTCTTAATGGTTCTAGTGCGACAGGCTTGCTAGCCATTACGCCACGTAGAGGTGCCCCTATAGCGATTTTCCAAGCGTAGCTTAGATGTGGCACAAGGCCGAAGACCGGGGCACCCAGTGAGGATCGAACTCACTACTCAGTCGTAAGTGTTCTAGCGAGACAACCTTGCTAACCATTAAACCGCCTCGAGGTGCTCCTAGTAATTTTCCAAGCATAGCTTAGATGTGGCACAAGCCCGAAAGTTGGGGAGCACCCAGTGAGAATCGAACTCACTACCCAGTCGTAATTGTTCTTGCCAGATGAGCTTGCTAACCATTACACCACCATTACACCATTACCCCCCCCCCGCCAATAGTGTTAATTACTTTTAGCACAAAATCAAATGTAGGCATTTTTTAAAATAAATTTCACCCAAGTTAGACGGTTTCTGAACGATTAAGGAAGAATGAAGATTATGATGATAAGTGTAGAGTATGAGAAACCTTATTTCTTGAAAAACTGTTTTAAAAGAAAGTTTTTATAAATTTCAAGCGATAATAAATCTATTAGTCAATGAATGCCGAATGTTTCCTTATAAAGAAACGGTTAGAGTTACCATTTCCATTCGGTAATCTTACGATTACCATTACTATTACCCTTGGTCTCAGTCGAAAGAGAAATGTCGATTGGAAATGTTTATGCTTAGTTGGAAGGAAACCTGATGAGACAGAGAAGAAATGAGAATAACATAATCCTGTTGATCAATGAAAAGCTTCCATTTGCTTTTCACAGAAGGATACCAAATGCGTCTGTGATTTGATCAAGTATTTTTGCAAGACTTAGTGTTTAAATGATATATTTTGGAAATTTTATCTTTAAGATGTTGATTACGCAACTAATATAAATTATAGCCATCGCATATTCATTTCCGGATAAAATACGATGAAAGGGATGTGAGGTAATTCCTTGATCTGAAACTTTTTTGTTTATGGATTGTCAAGGGGAATAACTGTTGAATTTGATGCATTTGAAGTGGTTATTAAGCCGGAGGAATTTTGTCCTGTTCGTTTAAAGTCAGGTGATCGTGGCTGTGTGATATTTCAGATGTAGAACTGTTTGTAATCGGGCTCCGATCCAAGGAGACCAAACACATGGTGAAAGAAGAAATATGATACAGGGACCGTGACTATGTGGCCCAGGTGGCTACACTCGAAATGTTTGCTGAGTGATTAAATAAATACGCTTCTAAGGCATGATAAAGACCAAAAGAAGGAGCATATACGTATAAACAGAAACTATATATATATATATATATATATATATATATATATATATATATATATATATATATATGGAGATAATGATAAAATGGAAAAGCTATTCAGACTACGCGTTTCGCTACTTTATACTAGGTGGCTTCAGGCTGGAATGAGGCAGAGACCCTTTTTGTAAGGAAAGTGCCTTGGAATTTTTATTAACACTTCCTTGGACTTAATAAAAATCCGTAACAGATACTACGATGTTGTAGGCATCTATTGTATGATAACACTATGTGGCAGTGGTTCCCAAACGTTATGTGTCAGGCGGAAGAGGATAGCAGGCGAGGCTGCAGAGGATAGCAGGTAAAGCGGAAGAGGATAGCAGGAGAGACGGGAGAGGATAGCAGGTGAGACGGAAGATGATAGCAGGTGAGGCTGAAGAGGATAGCAGGTGAAGCGGAAGAGGATAGCAGGCGAGGCTGAAGAGGATAGCAGGTGAAGCGGAAGAGGATAGCAGGTGAGGCTGAAGAGGATAGCAGGTGAGACGGAAGATGATAGCAGGTGAGGCTGAAGAGGATAGCAGGTGAAGCGGAAGAGGGTAGCAGGTGAAGCGGAAGAGGATAGCAGGCAAGGCTGAAGAGGATAGCTGGTGAGGCGGAAGAGGATAACAGGTGAGGCTGAAGAGAATAGCAGGTAAAGCGGAAGAGGATAGCAGGTGAGGCGGGAGAGGATAGCAGGTGAGGCGGAAGAGGATAGTAGGTGAAGCGGAATGATTGAAAGACAATCAAAGATTTAGGAACAGCTTCAAAAAATTCATATGCCAAAAATAAATATTATTTCAAAATTGAAAATATTATTATAGATTACTTGTAATTGCATGTATGAGTCTCAGTATAAATAGTTATAGATAATTATTGATCGATTTTATCATTGCGATATTTTTGCATTATATCAATTATTAAGAATATAGTAACTAGGGCCCGGATATTGGAGGAGAGAGAGAGAGAGAGAGAGAGAGAGAGAGAGAGAGAGAGAGAGAGAGAGAGAGAGTTATCAATGATAATGTTCTGACTTTGAATTCGCGGTTATCTCCCTTGACACTCGAGCAAATTTTAATTCCGAAAATGCGGTCCAGAGTAAAAACGGTTTGTGAACGACTGCATTAAACGCACAGGTAGTTCACCACTGCCGATCATGGCAAAAGAAATAGTAACACAATGTAGTATATGAACTAACAGAATGAAAAGAAAATCACCCCCCACCAAAAAAAAATAAGAAAGAAACAAACAAACTTGGACTAGGGAAATTTCAACTCCAGCAGTCGTTAACGGTTTCAGTAAGGAATCGAACCTGGACTTGCCATTCCATTTTTTGGACCGTTAAGCTAACAATATCAGCAGGAATAACTTAAGACATAAGAATAATGAAACATAAAATATCTTCGGGGATTTATGAAGACTGGTGGTTTCATAATGCAATTCTTGTAATTCTCTTTCGATATCAGGTAACAATGCTTTCTTGTTTTGCTGAGATGGCTTTCGTGGCTGAGCGGTTTAGAGCACACCTGATGAAGGTGGTTGACTCAATAAAAGAAAGGATGCAGCTACGAATTGGAGACGTGAAAACGAAACAAGTGCCGAAATTGAAATATTTTGGAAGTGTTTTTAACAGTGGATACAAAAGGTGACACCGAAAATCCATTTACACAGGCCAATTAGCTACGATACGCACTGCTTTCTTCAACCTCTGTTGCTTTCAGTATGTCCTTTCAGTGTTTTTCTTTTCTCATTATGTGGGCAAGACAATTCAATTGCATCTTTCTGGTTTTATGCGTAATTGTCCTTTTTGTTTCCATTCTCCTTAAATCTTCCTAGTTGCTTACATGTTCCGTCCATGGCATTCTCAGTATATTTCTATAGAACCACATCTATATTACTTCAAAACTCCTCTTCATCTGGAAAAAAAATTGTCCAACATTCACTGCCATATAGGAGGACTGATATTACATTACCGTTCAGACCGCTTTTCTTTGTTTCTATTGAAATTTACCTGTTTCTTAATAACATAGATCACCAGTGAGCAGAAATAGGCGATCCCATTATTGAAGTAATTGGATCACGTGACCATAGAGGAAACGCATAAGTAGAAAGTACTGTGTCGACTAACGATCGCTATTTCTAGTCTATCCTCTATTACTATAAAAACCGCTATTCTCTACTATATTCACTATACTACTTCTCTATTCAGATCATTATACGGGTTACTTGTCGAGCGAGTATTATCGAGCAACTACTATTAGTGCGAGTGATATTCGAAGGCGTCTGATATTAATATTGTTCAACGGCGTTACTATAGTTGTATCTGCGATTGCAAAGTCTCTACTACAGCGAACATTACGAAAGTGACAACGAGGATTCGTAGGCAACAAGTGTTCGTTGACATCACAAAATAAAGAATTGAGTAAACGTCCAAAACATTTCTCGAATTTGTACTAATATCTTTTAAAAGATATTTTCTTTTACAATGATGTCCAACCTTTATAAGGCCCGGGAGTCCCTTGAGGTAGAGGGTTACTGAGTAAGAGGCACTGTTTATGTGGATATGTGAGTAAGACAACGGTTAATCCTAGACTGGAATAGGTTAAGATTATATTCATCGGGAAGCATCCTCTTGGGAGTTGATTCGATAGCGCAGCGGTTTTGCGGATGAAACTGTTCGAATGAAACTTACATCTCACCAATGGAATACGAAGGGAATGTTTATTTCTTCGACTTATGCACGGGTATCAATTCACATCTATGCAATAAGTAAAATATAACAGTTTATCGTAGTTAATTTAAACTTGAAAGAAACGTAGAATTGCGGGTGTAAGCCATGAAAAATAAGTGAAAAAAAAATCGAAAGTGGATGAAGATGGCAGAGATACAAGGTGATAGCCTTCAATCTTTGACGTTCACTTGGGTGCACTTTTATTATCCTGACCCGGTAACCCATGCATCGTTAAACCCATCCTTTCTATTGCTCATTAGCCATTCTTTCTTTCTATTTCGCCATTTATTTGTCAAACCTGCTACAGTTTGGAGGATTTAACAGATTTCACTGAAGCAGACGTTACTCTTGTAAAAATGTGTGACGTTGCTGAATGTTTGTGGCTTTTTCCAAACGACTACCTTAACAAACTGTTATTCCCATTAAATCATATTACAAGTTCAAAAAGCGACCGGCTTTGCTTAAAACAAAATACCGTCAATGAAGCTGGCAGGCGAGGACATGAAAAAAAAAAAAAAAAAAAGAGAAAAAGGAAAAAAAAGAAAAAGAAAAAAGAAAGCATGAAATATTTATACATTTCTTCCTTTTTTTCGCTATCTACTTGTCTTTTTCTCTCTCATATTTTAGTATCCTTTAATCTTTTGATACGTCGTCTTCTTTTTTATTACTCTTCATTTTCACTTGTCTCTTTTTCCTTCGTCTTCTTTTGCCTCTTTTTCGTTCTGCTTTACTTTATTAGATTCTTTTCTCTCTCATTTACTCAAACTCCTTCGACGTCAAAATTATAAACCTTTTATTATTAACAAAATCTCTATTAAATCAAATGTAATATTGCTCATGAATTAAATGTGATTTTGTAAAAGGGAAGATCTACCTACCTATCTATCTATCTATCTATCTATCTATGCATACAAATAACATACATAAAAATAACATTTAATTTATTTATAAATAATAAAAAAATGTTAATTTTATATATATTAAAAACATTTTAAAGTATTTAAAATACGGCACATTTATATAATAAAATTTTAAACATATATATTATGATTAAGTAATTCATCTAGTCTGAAAGAAACATCAATAGAATGCACGGGACGGCCGTCTCGTCATATATATCAGCAGTGAGGAACCAGTACCGAGAATTGAAATCCGAACATTTAGGTTGTCAAGCAAACGTCATACCAACTGTTCCACTGGGCCTCGGTGACGAAGAGGCTGCAAATCAGACTCAATATAGCTCCGCTCGCTCACATATTCCGTGGTGGAACTCTACTGAGTCCTCTCTAACCATAGAACTGTGCCCCCAGGAGCCACGACTACTATCACGAAGCCTCTCAAACTTGAGCATGAGAAGCCGGTTCAAGCAATGATATACAAATGATAGACATTATTAGGAGGATTTGATAATTATAATTAATTCATCGAGTCTGAAAGAAACCTAGGTTTCTTTCAGACTCGATGAATTACTTAATCATAATTATAATTAAGTATATTAATTAAGTAATTATAATTATAATTAAGTATATTAATTAAGTAATTATAATTTCTATCATTTATATATATATATATATATATATATATATATATATATATATATATATATATATATATAAAAAAAAGTTAAGGGTTAGAGTTGAATTATACCAGAAAACAGCAGTATTAAAAAGTACTCAATACACATATAAATATATAGAAATTTAACATGTAGAGCTTTTAAGTATAAAAAATTAAGTGATCAGTTGATTCCGCGACCTTGGTTACAGCCTTTCGGTATCTTCACGTGATTTCGGTCAATTGAAGCCCTAACGTTTTATTAAAAAACAAAAATAAAAAAAAATTATGAACGCTATATTTAAAAATAAATAGATAAATAAATAAATGAATAAGCCTTCCTCCTAACCCTTTACCACACCTCACGTCGTACGCTTATTCATTTATATATTTATTTATTTTAAAAAATATAGCGGTCATAAATTAAAAAAAAATTAAATGTTAGGAAATCAACCGAAAACGCCTGAAGATACTGAAAGGTTGAAACAAATGTAGCGGAATCGGCTGATCTCCTTATTTTATATATATATATATATATATATATATATATATATATATATATATATACATACAGAGAGAGAGAGAGAGAGAGAGAGAGAGAGAGAGAGAGAGAGAGAGAGGAGGGGGTAGAAGTTGTTTTTTTTAAGCGGCAAGTTCTGTTTGTTTAATTTATTTTGTTTTTTCCTAGATTTTAAATAAAATTAACATTGGAATCAAATTTGTTAATAAACTGTCCGAAGTTTATGTTTCGTTCTTTTTTCTTACCTATCTTTTACTTTTTTTTTTTTTTTTTTTTTTTTTTTTTGTTTAATTATTTTCGGCTGTTTTGGTCATTATCAAGAACTCAGAACTCTTGTCATGTTAGACAAGACTTTGTTGGTTACATGATGACATAACTGGAACGCTGGAATTCAAATCAATCGAACTTCAGACAGTCTAAGCACAAATTAAATCCAAGTTAAATCCGTTTTATTTTATTTTATTTTTTTGCGAGAGGAACTGTGAAAGAGAGATAAGGGGGAGAGAGAAAAGAGATTTGGGTAGGCAAGCAAGCAAGATTTCTCCGGTATTTCAACCTGAAAATACCAGGTGCTGTAAGCTTTGATGTACGGTTAGTGTAATGGATAAAGGTTCGGAACGAGAAGTTAGAGAGCAGGGTTCGAATTCCAGTCAAGTTCGTTATATTCATTTGCATACATATATTCTTTTGAAAGGTAAGAATCCGACACTTTTCATCCCAGCTATGAGTTAAATAGTAAGGCTTGTATCAGAAAATCATTATTGTCTCCAAAATCTTACAATTTAAATAAATCATTAGATAGCATTGTAAAGGTTGATAAGCCGTAAAAAACATATCAATCAATCATTTGTTTAGTAGATCTTTAAAAAAAAAATTTATGAGTAATTTTTAAAATTAGAAATGCAAGGCTAAAATGCAGTTACTGCATCAGTTAATGCAAGACACGTTCTTAAGCATCAACATCGAGTCATCTTCTATCCCGAGAAACGGGCACAGACTTCACTGATCTTACAATTGAATGACTACCTGTTGGCACTTGTTGGGGAGATCTAGCTCACTACTTCTGCAAAAGTATGAAAGAGGCGTGGGAAAATTTATTAAACTTATTATATTTTGAGAAAAATATTGGTCACGAAAATGGCGAGTTGCCTATTTAAGGCATACTCCTGCCCTAGCATACGCAGATGTATGAAACAATTTAGACCAGTGTACTGTATAAATGCTTTGGTTCGGAACTGCTAGAACGTGAAGAGATATACGATGATGCTCGGCAAACAAACTGGAGATGGAAGAATGAATCTTTAACTGGGCATGACAGTTCAAAGTACTTGGGAGTCAGGATTCATTACATTTCCTAATCAAACTGGCAGGAGGGAGGATATTAAGCTCCATTTTGCTTACTAGCCAGCCCACCCCGACGCGTACTGCAAAAAGGAGCCGTATTTGACTTTACTCGCATTATCGGTTTCTTAAATTGGTTGTTCAAGAAATTAGCCCCTACTCTGTCATTTATTTACACAAACTCATTTAGTAGGCTTCCCTTTTCGGTCTCTCTTGTTTTCAGTACCTAAACCCACCTTCCCAATACGTGTTCCAAAACTTTCACCTTTTCAAAACTTATAAGACTTATAATGTTCCCATTATCATTAAAACTTCCTCACTGCTCACATGTTCCATCCAAAGTATTTTCAGTCCTTCTGTATAATCATTTCTCTGTCGCCTAAGTACATTCATGTGTCTGTTTGATTCTAAGTATATGTGTCCTTTTCGTTTCCATTTTCTCTAAAACTTCGTAGTTACTCACAACGTTCAGTTCATGGTATTCTCAGCATCCTTCTGTAGAACCACATTTCTTTTACCTTAAGTCTCCTCTTCATCTGTGAGGAAATTGTCTCGCATTCACTAATATATGAGAGAATAGATATTACATAACATTTCAGCACTCTTTCATTTGTTTATAAAAATATTACATTTTTTAATACTCTGCTAATACTTTCCAAAAGCTAAACAAAATATTAAGGTATCTTTTCATTGTAATCTGTAAGGTATCTTTTTCATTTTTATGCACCTGTTACGGCACTATCCGGATAATTAAATTTCATTACCTGCTTGATTTTGATGTCCTCAATTCACACCTGGGGTAGTCTCTCTTGCTAACCAGCATATATTATACATTATTGCAGTTAAAAGTTAGTATTTTTTTCGCGCTTTCCTTTATTACTTTGTCGAGGAATTCTTGCAGTTTTCTTTCTGAGTTTGTTATCAATAAAGTGTCATCTGCGTGTCTTTTTAAATTTATATTCGCCGATAATAAATCCTGGCCGCTCTTTTAGTTATCTTATGATCTTCTCGCCATATAGGTTGAATAAATTCATTGAGGAGACAGTTTTGTCTTATGCCATTTTCTATTATTTGTATATTATGATCAACTTGTTTTCCTTCCAACACAAATAAAGCAAATTTTCTTAGCAGTTCAAACAGATCTTTGCGTCGCACCTTAGCAAATGCTTTTGTGTAATCTATGAAACATAGATATATAACTTTTTGCATTTGTATTGTTCACTCTGAGAGCATTCTTATAAAGATAGCATTTCTTGTTCCAGTGTTTTAAACAAATGCAGTATCCTTGCCCTATTTATGGTTGAAATCTTCTACGAGCTCTGTTCATCCGAATCCGAACTATAAGCTTCGTTATATGGACCATTAAGCTAATTGTTTGACACAGTTTGGTATCTAGCCACCCCCACCCCCAACGAGGGTTGCATGTGGCACAAGGCCGAGTTTATCGTGGGTTTCCCGAGCCCGTAGGCTCGGCCAAAAATGCCCGTATAACCCGTATAAACGAGATCGGGTTGGTCATTTCTCCCCGAACGAGATTCTGCCCTTCGGCGGAACCTCGTCCGGGTTCCTTTCTGCTCAGAGGCAGAAAGTTCGACCGTCAAGTCGAGAAGCTCGGCTTGATTCTAATTGTTTGACACCGCATTCATTTGCATCTGGCTTCTCGGGTATAGCAATTAAAATGGATTTACTAAGGTCTTCCGACATTTCGCCACTATAGCTTATTTTATTTATTATTTCAATAATCGTCTAAGGTAGAGAGCATGTCTTGTTACTATCCATTCTGATCCTGTTACTTACTTTCTGCTAGTCTTGACCAGTGCTGATCTTACCCAAGGGTTTAGTATTACCAGTTCTTCCTTGTTCTGTATTCTCAGAAGTAGTGCCGCACTGGTTGAAGGTCAAGTAAGCATTACTTTTTGTCAGATCAGCAAAAGAAACCAACGTCCATCTTGGTTGGAACTTTGATGAGAGGGGAAACGCGAAGTACAATACTCAGTTTTGGGACCTTTTAAAGTGTGACACTGAAATCCGAAAGCGCATTGGAATAGCGAAAGATGCCTTCCAAAAGCTAAACAAAAGATTAAGAAACAAGAATAAAAGAATCGCAGGCGTGAATTCTTCGGCATCCACGAAATCCGAAGGCGCATTTGAATAGCGAAAGATCTCTTCCAAAAGCTATATAAATATTAAGAAACAAGAATAAAAGAATTGCAGGTGTGGATTCTTCGGTATCCACGAAATCCGAAGACGCATTGGAATAGCGAAAGATGCCTTCCAAAAGTTAAACGTAATATTAAGAAACAGGAATATTTCGCTGGAAACAAAGAAATGAGTACTGAAATGTAACGCAATATTAGTCCCCCTGCAGGTCACCAACCGTTTAATAAATAAATATGTCGTATCTATTTCAAATAGAGAGTATGTATGATAATAATGTTTGAAGAAATAAAAGTTCTCATAAAAAAAATAATGCATCAATCTAATCAGTCCAATGTCAGTAGCTGGTATAGTCATAGTATTTTAGTAACTGTATTTTCTACAATTCTACAGAATCTCTTGAGACACTTTATCCAGTTTTTCTCATTCTATAATCCATGCTAGGGAATAATTTTTATTAGGTCATTTTTACTCTAATTAATTTATTCTTGTAATGTTGGTCGTTAGCAAATGGAACAGTCCAACATGCAAGTTACAAATTGGAGATACCAAAATCAAGAAAGTTGAAAAATTTAACTATCTGGAAACTATTTTAACAGAAGACAGAAAAACCAACAACATAATCTGAAGGGGCATTGTGATAGCAAAAGATGGCTTCCAAAAGCTAAGCAAAGTATTAAGAAACAGGAAAATTCCATTAAAAAACAAAGAAAAAAGTATAGAACCGTTATGTAATAGCAGTTCTCCAATATGACAGTGAATGCTGGATAATCTCCTCACAGATGAAGAAGAGACTAGAAGCAGCCGAAATGTGTTACTAGAGAAGGATGCCGAGAATACTATGGACTGAACATGTGAACATCAACAAAACTTTAGAGAAAATGGAAACAAAAAGGACATTTATACTGAACATCAAGAAGAGACAGTTGAAATTTCTAGGGCACACAATGAGGAAAAACGGCTTGGAAAATTTGATACCCACAGGGCAGATGAAAGACAAGAAGGATAGAAGAAAACAGCGCATGACGTACCAAGCGAGCTTGAGTAAATGGATGGTGGGGCAACGTTTAGGAGAGATTACAAAAAGACAACATTTATTAAGTGCTACAAAGGACATGGAATTTGTGAAGATCCAAAGTCCTGAAGGTATACAACTGATGTACGAAGCAATATCTAGAAAGTAGCAGGAACTAGCTTACAGATGCCAGAGCAACCACTAAATTTATGTATGTCTTGAAAAATGTTGTTAAAGATTAAGTGATATACGATTGCAAAAATTTAAATTGAGTATTTCTTCTTCTCATCGTCAATCAGCAAGTTTACAGGCCGGAACCATTAAACCCTGTCAAGCTGAAATACTTTTTGTCCATACGTGAACGCATAACAGACGCCTATGAAAAAAAAAGGCAAAATAAATGAAATATACTACTAATAACCTCTCAAAAATGTTTATTGAACTTGGTCAAAGAGTTCAAAGAAAATTGTTCATCTGATACCTCAGTGATATTTTTTCTCTCCGACTTGAAGCACGAATTATAACGCAGGTGCCTGTTAGTATAAAGATATTTCCCGCTAGTCACCTGCAGTCAAACGATATAATTAGTCACGTGATCAGAGAGTGGGGGGAACCATTATTTTATGGAAAGCAACGGCGTCTGGATTCTATATTTTGACTTACTGAAAGATATTTTTGCTTTTAAAAATATTCATAAAGTATTATTTTTTGTTCTTCTTTTTTTATTTTATATACCCGTTTTTTTTATTTAATTTTTTTATTTTGGTTGGTTTTATTTCCTGTTTTGTATTTCCTTTCTTCATTCTGTTTTCTTTGTTCTTTACTGGCTTTTTTTTTCATTAAGTTTTTTGAAATTTCAGTTGATTACTTTTTTGTTTTTTCTTTAGTTTATTCGTTTGTTTGTTACTTTATTTCAGATGTTTTATTTTTGTCCCTTCAATATTCTTTCATTTATTTATTCAGTTCTTTTACTTTTTTCATTTTTCTGTGACATTGTTACGTATTCATTTTTTTTTTAAATTAATTCTTTTTCTTCTTTTTTTGCAGAATTGTTGCTTCTTTGTATTTTTATTTTCCTTCTTTCGTTTGCATTTTTTCTTTTGTCATTTTTATATCTCTGCTATTTTTTCTTTCTTTTAAAATACTTAATTCTTTTTTTCTTTCTTTTGAAATGATCATCTTTTTCTTCTTTCTTTCCCAGTAGATTTTTACTTATTTTCGCTTTTTTAAAAAAAAATATCTTATTCTTATTCCTTTCTTTCTAAGGAATTTTATTTCGTTATTTTTTCATTCTAAGGAAATTATTGTTCATTTCTTTCTTTCTTTCTTTCTTCCGTTCTTTCACATTCTTTCTTTCTTTCTACATTATTATGTTTACAGTCTTTCTTTCTTTCTTTCTACATTATTCCGTTCTGTATTCTTTCTTCCATTCTACATTATTCCTTTTACATTCTATCTTTCTTTCTACATTATTTCATTTATATTCTTTCTTTTTTCTTTCTATATTATTCCTTTCTATATTCTTTCTTTCTACATTATTTCTTTTGCATTTCTTTCTTTCTTTTTTTAGTACTTTTTCTGGCTCTTTGAAATTTTCACTAGCATTTAATGTCTACCCAGTTTCATTCTGTCTTGTAGTCTTCCTTTTTCCGCCGTTCTTTCTACATTATTCCTTCGGGATTATTCTCTCACGAAGCCGTTCTTTCTTTCTTTCTTTCTTTCCCCCTTTCTTTCTTTCTTTCTTTCTTTCTTTCCCCCCTTTCTTTCTTTGTTTCTTTGTTTCTTTCTTTCTTTCCCCCCTTTCTTTCTACATTATTCCTTTGGGATTATTCTCTCACGAAGCCTTTCTTTCTTTCTTTCTTTCTTCCATTCTACAGTATTCCTTTTACATTCCTTCTTTCTACAATATTTCATTTATATTCTTTCTTTTTTCTTACTATATTATTCCTTTCTATATTTTTTTTTTTCTTTCTTTCTACATTATTTCTTTTACATTTCTTTCTTTCTTTTTTTAGTACTTTTTCTGGCTCTTTGAAATTTTCACTAGCATTTAATGTCTACCCAGTTTCATTCTGTTTTGTAGTCTTCCTTTTTCCGCCGTTCTTTTTCTCCCCCACATTCATTGTCTCAAACCCGTACCCATTTTCCCCAAACCCTCACTCCATTGTTCCAAGTATTTTTTGCATTTACTCTATACTCCATAACGTGTTTAAGTAAGCGTGTTATTGGAAGCTGTTTTTCTTGCAACAAAACATATCTGTTCCTTACATCTCGGGGTTAGATTCATTTTTATGACGGTCAAAATAGACAAAGCAGAGAAGAAAACCATAGAAGATGGGCACTGATCGAATTGCCGCCTGTCGGAGGGACGAGAAAAAATAACTCCAACGGTATAAGAAGTGGAATACGAAGAAGAAGAGGAGGAGGATAGAAACCAGGAAAAGAAATAGAAGAAAAGAAGGAAGAGGCGATAGCAGAATGGGAATGGAGAAAAGCGAGATGAAATAAGAAGAAAGAAAAGAGGAGCGAGAAGGAGAAGATAACAAGAGAAAAAAAGTCGAAGAAAGAGGAAAAGAAATTGAAGGAGAAAAGGAGAGAAGCTCACAGAAAAAGATGGACGGGAAGTAGGTAAAAGAAGAGGGAAAGGAAAGATGAAAGAAAAGAAAAAAGACGAGAAAAAAGCAAGAAAATGTGTAGAAGGGAAAAGTAATGAGCACTAAAAATTAGAAAAGATAATAATAGAAGAAAATAAGAAAGAGAAGAAGAATAAAAAAAGAAAAAGAGGAAGAAGAATAAAGAAGAAAGAGAAAAAAGAAAAAGAAAAAAGAAAAAGAAAGGGGGTAAAAATAAATAAAGAATTCGAAATTAGAAAATTTTGGAAAAAAAAAATGAGACGACGTCGAAGAGACAAAGATGAGGAAGTCGAACCAAATGATAAAAGAGAAAAAGAAAGGAAAAATTAAAATGCCAAACTCAAAAATTTTTAAAATTTTAAATTCCTCGATACATAACGTTTATATGAACAAACCTCTCACGCTCAGTAAAATATATTGGTATATGTGTGTATGTGTGTGTGGAAGCCGTGGTTGAAGCTAATGGCGATTTCATTGAATACACTTACTCTTTAGAATTTCAGTATATTTTTATGGAATTATGGTAAATATATCTGGTAAATTGAGATGTCAATGTCATTTTCAGTTTTGCGTAATTTAAAAGACAAATTATCCATTGCACCATATATATATATATATATATATATATATATATAATTAATATGAGTCAAAGTTTTGTCACTTAGCTGATTGATATCACTTTCAGCATCCCAACTCCAGAGTTTCGTAGACGGACTCTCTAGGAATCACTCCGTCCACTCATCAGGGGTATCATCAATTGACTACTTATACTTCTTGATTTTTATTTTTTTATATGCACTTTTCATTGATCCAAGTTTTTTTCTTTTTTTCTTTCAGTGTATGTGCGCGCGTGTGCGATCGCGCGCGCGGCCATGCGCCCGACTTTGCGCATGTGCGTACGCATAAGATGTGGTTATTTCTCCTTTTCATCGTTGTTTTCACTTTACACCCACTCCTTATGACCAGAGATTATCGCCGCTAGGTGTTGACTTCAGACGATTGCGTATAAGCGTAAAACAGGCTGTAACTGCTCTTTGTTGACTTTTATATTCACATATATATATATATATATATATATTAAAATACCAGAATTTTCTTTTCTCTTCTTCATATTTCATTTTTTGATGAAGCTTTACAAATGAAACATGTTAGATTTATAAACGTTTCCTATTTTCACTTATCCTATATATATATATATATATATATATATATATATATAATTAGGTAATATATATATATATATATATATATGTGTGTGTGTGTGTGTGTGTGTGTGTGTGTGTAGTTAGGTTTTTATGCTTGGAAGTGTGACCTGAAGAACCAGGAAAAAAACAACTGCCTGGGGAAATAAAATATAATCAATGGGCCCTTAATGTTATCTGTTTTCTAACTTTAATTAAATAATTTTTATATATATATATATATATATATATATATATATATATATATATACAAATGATATATGTGATTTCGGATCAAAGATATTAAATATGGATTAGATCCGACATAATGATAAGGCCCCTTGAATTTTTATTGCATTCTTCCAATTTTCGATTAAAACCTTGTAGATGGGATTCAAAATTGTGTGTAAATTGTCCGAGGTTCATATTTGTTCTTTCGACTGTCTTGGTAATTGTCATGAACTGGGTGTTGTCCGTATGGCAGAGAAGATGTTTTCTTTGTCCCCGCTGGCATTTTTCTGAACGCTGTGTTTCAAATTATCCAAATTGACGTCTTATGTAAAATTGTCCACGACACTGACAACATCAGATTTGTCCAAAATGACCGCATGTCTAAAATGTCGAAAATTTAAAAAAAAAAAAAAAAATAGAACAAAGAGTAAACTTTGGACAGATTATCCAGAATTTTAATCCAGATAGCAACTAATGCGAAAATTAAAAATTACAACAAAAATAAAACACACACACACACACACACACACACACACACACACACACACACACATATATATATATATATATAAATATATATTGAGACATGTTTCGTTGAATAATTTATACAATTTTTGTCTACTTAATTTCATTTGGATCATTTCATATTCCCAGACCAGCTTCTTTGTGTCGTTATTAAAGGCAGAGAGAAAATTACTGTGTACATACATATTCATTTATTCCGACTACTTTCGACATTAGCATTTGTTGTGTTCATCTGAATGGTAAAATTTTTACATGCGAATTGAAAAACGCTGAGGTTATGTACTCTAAGATTTAGCATGGTGCAAAGCGTAGAGGAATTAACTAAGATATGAGAGGCTAAATATTAAAATTATTAGTACAAACCTAGATATTTCAAACTACTGAATACTGCACAAATGCTTTAACATGTTCGCAACATGTTAAAACGTTTGTGCAGCATTCATAATTAATTTTTATTAAGGGTTGGTTTCAATTTTTAAGGATTTTTAGTTTATTTTTTATTATTTCCATGAAAATGTATAGATGTATTTTCGACGAGAATTTCCTAAATTGTGAATGTGGACAGGCATATTTTTGTCAATGTTTGGAAATGTTAGACGCATCATTCAATTGAAAACTCAGACTCCGAGACAATGTAATCGTAGTGTGGCCAACAAAATATTTTTTCTGTTGGATATACAATCTCGCAAGGGACATTTAAATTTATATACAATGTTGGTTTTCTGAAAAACGTTAGTTGGTGGGGCGGAGTGATTACGAATGATTAAATCGGATATATTCTATTTAGTGTAGTACATACCTGATTTCATTTTTTTACTAGGATCTGTGGTAAATATATGAGTATTTATTATTTTTTTAGGATATTTCCGTCTTTTTTATAATTAGAATGTATTTGTTTGCGATATAAAAGATTAATATGTTTGGGTTTAGTTGAAATTAACTGATTTAAAAATATGGTTCCTTCGCGACACAGGAATTATCATGTTTCAAAAGCAGAAACTAAGAATTTCAAATTCAATTATTTAATTAAATTAAAAGCACTAGTTCTGTTTCATTTTCAAGCTAATTTTGGAATAACTTATTTTGAAATTTACTGAGTTTTAAAAGCACATACAATTTGTTTCCAAGGATACAGAGAAATCCAATCATTTAGACAGGGGCCGTAGAGTGTTCATTTTTATTAACAACTATTGTATCAAATTTGAGTTACTTTCGAAAATGGTTTATGTCTAGATATTGTAGGGGTTCATTCTTCAACGAATTATGACATCCGTTCAACGCATGTCGTTTGATTTTTTCGGCTTTTTTATCCGTTAAATTTATACTTGTACACATAAAGATTTTTTCTAGAAGGGGGTGTTTGGATTAGATTACGTTGTATTGGACTTTCAATTTTACAATATTATTTTTACTTTTAATTACTAATAGACTATATTTCATTTTAAAACAAATAAATGTAATATAATTACTTCAATTATTTAATTATTAAATATCAAATGTATGTATATTACAGCTCTCTTTTTTTTAATAAATGTTATTTAAAGAAAATTTTTGACAATGTCGGCAAAGAATCGCTACTATTTCATTTCTTTGATTCAGTAAATTTTAATTTTTTATAAACCCAGTAATATATAGTTTCTCATGTATGCACACAGGACATGGGTCATTTAATGACCTACATATTCTAGCTTTTCTTATTAATTTCCATTTTACTGTAGGTGTTTTATTGGTTTCTTTCAAGTGCCAGAAATATTTCGATAGGGACGTCTGATTTCGGTATTTATTTATCCTAAAAGAACTTTGATGTTGGAATCGAAACTATATATAAAGCAAAAACGAAATATAAATTATTAAAATGATCGTTTGCACCAGGAAGTTGAGCAAAAAGCTCGGGAGTTAAGAAATGATGAAATTGACGAGGTAAAAAAAGAAATACGAAAAAGAAAAAGATAGTTGAAAAGAAAAATAAAGTAATTTAAAATAAAATTAAAATTATGAGAAAATAAATAAGAATAAGATTAAGATGAGAAAATAAAACTAAATTCAAGGGAAAAATAAATAAAAATAAAATTAAGAGAAAAAGAAAGAAAGAGAAAAGAAAATTTAGAAAAATGAACAGAAAAGAAAAAAATTAAGTGAGAAATAAAGCAAAATAAAAAAAAAAAATAAAAAATAAATTTAAAATAAGAATAAAAAATAAAAATAAGATTAAGAAAAAGAAATTAAAATAAAATAAAAGAAATAGCGGGAAAAATAGACAAAGCGAAAAGAAAATTGTGAAAAAGAAAAGAAAAATATATTAAATAGAAAATAAAGAATTAGAACGCGAACAAAATGCTTAAAGACATCGAAAAAGATAAAAAAAAAAGAAACAAGCAATAAATACGGAGACAGAGAAAGACTGAAAGAAAGAAAAAGAAGCGATAAAAGAAGAAATATATTTTAAATGATGCGTTATAATCAGTGCTAATGATTATTCCATGGATCGATAGTGGAATGGTTTTCCCGTTGCCTTACCAAAGTGACTTTATTGAGACATGACTTCTAGTTAACGGACTGTTGACGCTTTTGCGGCCATTCGTATTTTGGTATGTTTTTATTTTCATGCTACAGCGTTGTTAACCAACCTCCTTGCCCCTTCGTAGTGGGGGAGGAGAGCCGAGGAAACTTGTAATCAGAAAAAAGGAAGCTTAATTTTCAGGGGCGTATAAGGAAAACACACCAAAGAAAATAGAATCAGGTAGAAAGAAAACGCATAACCAACCTAATGAAATTGGTGGAATAAGGAATAAAACAATGATAAAAGTTACTTCGATTAACAAATGACAGGAAGTTGTAAAAAGCCATGATCGTCCATCAGGAAATGGTACAGAATTTTAATCATTTCTGTTGTGGATTCCGAGATGAAATTCGGTCTCCAATGAACAATCTTTCCGGCTATAACTTCCTCCTTACCAATGGAATACAAAGAGGATGAAGATGAATAGATCCTGTATACGTAGTGTTGTGGATTCCGAGATGAAATTCGGTCTCCAATGAATGACAAACGCAAGAAATAAATATAAGAAATTAAATGTATTTACACAATAATACAAAGGGTAATACTGTTAGTAAATCCAGGAACCCGGTTAGTAGCAATAACATATAGATATATACAGTCTCGAAGTAGGACTTCCTTAGAGTCTACGTGCTTGTAACTGACTTCTACAAGCGGTTACCTCACACTATTACTCTACCTCCAACTCAATCACACTCTCAGTCTTCTACTCTAGTCTGACTCTCTCTGTATTCTGACTGACTCTGGGTGTTTAACGGCAGCAGTCCAAGTAACACTCTGGTCGAGTTCACTTATATGAAAAAGGGGAGGACCCCATAACAATTTCACAGTGGATATTAATATTAAATTAAGCTTAGTAAAAATATATAAAAGAAAAAAACTAAAGCAATACGAGTTTTGAAAGTACTGTAATATATTCGGTGATGTGTTCGTCTTGGCAGTGACAAGAGTATACGATAAAGTTTTCGAAGGACATGTCAGTGATGTACTTGACTGAGTGAAAGCAAACCATGCAAACTGATTATTTGACGAAGGAACACATCATGCTTACGTAGCTTTGATTGTGTAAACGTATATAAAATGAAGAGTTGGCCAGAGTTGTGATAAATGAGGTCGAAACATTCACTCTCAAATGAACCTTCACAGGGTATTTATGTTCGTCCCTGCATTTCAAGTACCCACCTCTTTATAGCGTTAGGTGGAGTGATACAACCATGTTGTTGAAGATGGTTAGTCGATATTACAGTCGGCTATGATAAGTTTTTAGCCATCCTTGATTATTACAATTTTGGCGTGTGTTATAATGTCTCTTCTTTTTTTCAGACAATACCGTGTTAGTATGAACAATAGTTGACTTACATTTAGCAAAAATTATTAATTTTGACAGTCTGTAATTTGGTCAGATAAAAGTAAATTCTGCCAATATTAGAATTCGAGATAGTTTTATGCTTGGAGAAATCAGAATGAGACTGAATATCTGCAAGCGACAGTGAAACATGGAGGGACTGTGGTAATGGTGTGGAGCGCTGTCTGGTTTGGAGGCAAATCTGGGCTGATTCTTGTTGATTAGCGGTTCAATGGTCCAAAATACGGTCAAATATTAGAGAAAAGACTACTCGCACTATTTAAAACAAATCAGATTGACAATAATTTCTACCTTTTTGAAGTAGCTGAGGAGCCATGTCATATGAGAAAAGTAGCAAAGGCCTGGAAGGAATCAAGTCACTGCCATGGGTAGCCCAAAGTCCTGACATGAATCCAATAGAGCATGTTTGGGAGCACTTTGACTGAAAATTTCGAGAGCGTGCAACCAAAATCATGTCAGTGGCAACACTTAAAGAAACATTGCTCAAGGAGTGGCAAAATATGGTTCAGACGATTGTTGATAACTTGATCAAATCCATGAAAAATCGAATACAAGGACTGAAACTAACAAATGGAGGACCTACTCCATACTAGTTCCAAAGTTGAGTTGGGAATATGTAATTAAATTTTGAAATTGGATCTAGTTTATTTCTCCTGGCTAAAAACTTTTCTGTAATTTTTTTTCTTTTTAAAGGTTTTATATAGTATATATTATCTCTGTTTCCAGATTTGAGAAAAAACTCGATATTGGTTTTTTAAAATATCTGTTGAGCATTTTTGCCAATTACACTTAACCATGGTCAATTGGTCTACAGCTTGATGAAGACATTGCATTTTGGGCTAAAATTCAATAACAACGTAGCATACTTTAAAGCTTATAAAAATATCTTACAATCAAGAGACTCCATGACACTTCAACAGAGTTGAATCACAATCATTTCAAACGAATGCAAGAGAGAACTCCAATCATACAGCCTTTTCCCTATTATTTTGTGCGACTGAAACCCGCGTGTTTGCAACCCAAAACACTACAATCTAAACATCTTCATATCACAGAGTGGTAATGGTAACAGAAAGATGAGCCATTTCTTTATAAGGAAACATTCGGTATTTGTTTACCGAGCAGCCAATAGAACTGCCGGTTGACATTTAAATTTTTTCTTTTTAAAGGATTTTTAGGAAAATTGATTTCACAAATCCAGTAGCTGTTATTTATTTTTCCAGTCCATTAGTAGTTATCTCACTTTCTATTCGAGTAGATGTTACCTCTCTTTCTATATAGGTAAGTCTTATCTCTTTCCAGTCCAGCTGATGTGATTTTGCTTTCGAGTCCAGTAGCAGTTATCTGGCTTTCCAGTCCAGTATATATTATCTCTCTTTCCAGACAAGTAACTGTTGTCTCTCTTTCCAGTCTATCAGTTGTTATCGTCTTTCCAGTCCAGCAGCTCTTATCTCTCTTTCTAGTCCACCAGATGTTAGCTCTCCTTTCAGTCTGGAAGCTATTATCGCTCTTTCCAGTCCAGTAGCTGTTATCTCTCTTTCCAGTACAGTAAATGTTACTTGGCTTTACAGTCCAGTAGCTCTTATCTCACTTTCCAGTTCAGTGGCTATTATCTCTCTTTCCAGTTCAGTAGTAGTTATCGCTCTTTCCAGTCTTCGTTATCTCACTTTCCAGTCTAGTAGCTGTTATCTCTCTTTCAAGTCCAGTAACAGCTACCTCTCCTTCAAGTCCAGAAGCTGTTATCTTGCTTTCGAGTCCAGTAGCTGTTATCGTTCTTTCGAGTCCAGTAGATGTTATCTCTCTTTCCAATCCAGTAACTATAATCTTACTTTCGAGTTCAGTAGATGTTATCTCTTACCAGTCTAGTAGTTCTTATCCCTCTTTCCAATCCAGTAGCTGTTATCGCTCTTTCCAGTCCAGTAGCTGTTATCTCTCTTTCCAGTCCAGTAACTGTTACCATTCTGTCCAGTCCAGTAGCTGTTATCGCTCATTCCAGTCAAGTTATATATATCTTGTCACCTACAGAGAGACTGTTTCGCTGTATCACAGCTCTTCAGTGTAGCTACACGTTAGATTGCTTCAAGACGGGATTGAAACCCGACCGATTTGGCATCAGTCAGAAACCCTAGGCTATCGTCTCACGGCAGAGAGAAAGGGACATTTTAACGTTTTCTATACGAAATACGCCAGTAGCCCGGAGAGCTCAATTCAGTTGAAGAGCAATGCGTTAATAGCAGTAGTTAGTCGCTGTTTTTAAAATGACCATTTTCTCAAGAGACCTCAACCGGATTTTTCGGGAGCATATATATATAGTCATCCACAGACAGACTGTTTTGCTGTATCACAGCTCTTAAAATTGTGTATTTAGGCAGAAAGCCCTCTTTTATACAAGTTTCGTTGAAGACGACTGACAAGATACTGTGATTAAGATTTTTATTTAATTTTTCTTGTATTCATATAATTTTACTTTTCTGGACATAAACAGTGTAAATATTGTCCAAATTTTCTGCATATCCGAGTGCTTTCGGCTATTCTTTTAGCCATTACCTAGGATGATTTTTATTTTTTTTAAATTTTTAACTGAATGTATGTTTTTTTTATACATGTATCTAGACGTATAGGAATGTTTTATTTTCCAAACACGGTCAGTACATTGTGGCCGTGTTCATAGTTGATATTACTGAGTGTTGGCTTTTTCTTTTTTATTATTAGTGCTTCCATTATTTTTAGTCATTTTTACATGTGAACGAGGCTATCATCCTTTGCATTTATTACAAGTATATTGAGGATAGAGTTTGGTAGGTTTCCGTGTATGTTTAAATGTATCCTAATTGTGCTATGGTCAGCGAGGTGTAACGTGAGTCTTGTCGATAGGCATGAGGTGATATGTCCAACATAATTATTCATGAGTTTGGTTTGATCATGACGGCAATTCCCTGGCGGGCATGTCAATTCATAAATAATATTGATTCTCTGTCATTTATATCTGACAGGTATGTTGTTATTGTTAATGATAAGGTTAGATCTTTGACATTCTTTTATAGTAGACTAGCAGTATGGCCTGGTGTTGCCGGTGTTTGATTCAAAAATCATACGACTCATACAGCAATCGCTATCACTTGACTTAAAATATTTTTGCCCTTCCTTGCCTTTAAAGGAGTGCCCTTTGTCGTGCTGATGTTGCTACATGCCTTATTTCTTGCCTATCTCACATTGCGAATTTTTTTCTAAGCTCGATACTAAACATTAAATCTATTACGAAAAAAGAACTAAACAAAATGAACACAAAACGATCAGCTTTAAAAAAGGACTCGTAACTGGAAAAACCAAATGAAAAAAGAATGTTAACAACAAATACTTTTTCACACCCAACCCAGTTCTGCAGAATCAGAATCAACGTTGAGTTTAAGCAAGCGAATGAGCCAATTGGAGTAAAGTGCCATGGAGATTTAAATTTTTCCCACTTGTGACGAATGCAGCTATCGATTTTTTTTTGCATGCTAGCATGCTAGTTAACATTCATGTCAGTCAGCCGTTGGCTCTCACGCTGGCCAATAGAATCTTCCTGCCTATTAGTGGCAGCCAGCTAAAGGCTCTCACTCTGGCCAGTAGAAAATGGCCGCAAACTACATGAAAAATGCCGTAGAAGCATGAAAAAATCGATTATTTCCACTATCGATGGGAGTTGGGGAATGCAAAGTCTGTCTTGGCCTTTCCGCTAACTTGGAGCATGTGCATGGAAATTTTGGGGCAAATCCATCAAAAATTGCGCTCATGCATTTGTTACACACACACACACAAACACACACACACACACATACACACATCCTGCCTTTTATAGATAGAGATAATTCATTCAATTTTCTTGTTCTGATTGACTGCGGTTGTGTATTTCTTTATATTTCTAAAAGAAAATTCTTCTTGCTTAAAATCAATGTGCATTTGTATTTTACAGAAAACGTTAGTATATATATATATATATATATATATATATATATATATATATATATAACCCTTTATGAAGTCGTCAAAAAACAAATGTTAGCAACTTACGACAGTTTTTATATACACAAAACCCCTTCAGAAAAAAATAAAATAAAAAAATAAATAAATCTCCATAGACACCTAACTAGACTAGACGATGTCATCTTTCACTTTCAATTTAGACACCCCAACCTTACCCTGACTTGACATCTATGAATGTAACTGAGATATTGATACAAAATATTTACACCTTACCCGCCCCGCCCCCTGTTCTTTAAACAATTGCTCTAGCCGTTATATTGAAGGTTTTGGCTCTTGTTTTGAAACCTGGGAACTCTTATGTAGCGTGTTGGAATCATATTTTGAAATAAATAATTATATTTATTCTCTACTTTTGTATCGAGCACTATTTTTTAAAAATAATAACATAAATACTAAAGAACTTTGGATTATTTACCTAACGAGTTCTTTCCTATTTTCTATATATTTTTCATATATATATATATATATATATATATATATATATATATATATATATATATATATATATATATAAACACTGAAATTATTGAGTGGGTATTTGAATAGAAATCCATTTAATTCATCGAATCTAGAAGAATCCTCAACAGAATGTAGAAAGCACTGGACAGCCGTTTCGTCTTATTTGGGACTCATCAGCAGAGCGCATCCATTACCGAAAATCGAAGCTGGACACGGTGAAGAAGAGTTGATAAACTAGACTCGATATAGCGATAGTGTTTCTATATCAGTGCTTGAACCAGCTTCTAATGCTCTAAGAGGGAGCGGCTGGGGACAAGAAAACGTCGCTAGTGTGTGGGTGGGGGGGCACAGTCTTATGGGAAAGGTATTCTCGGATGAGTTACAGCACGGAAAGTGAGAGCAGCGCTATATCAAGTCTAGTCTGTCACCTATTCGGCGCCGAGGCCCGTTGGTACAGTTGGCATATCGCTTGCGCCGTATCCTTACTATCCGGGTTCGATTCTCGGTGGTGGATGCGAACTGCTGAGGAGTCCTAAATAAGGCGAAACAGCTTTTCAGAACTTTCTGCATTTTGTTGATGATTCTTCTAGACTTGATGAATTGTGTGTGTGTGTGTGTGTATATATATATATATATATATATATATATAGTTAAATTCCCAGATGAATTCTGTGGACAAGACAGATTGGTATCAAATGACAATTGGAAAAAAATCTTAGATTTTGCCTCCGCGTTTCGTCTTCCGACTTTTTCAAATGAAATCGAAATGTTTTTGTTTATATATTATATATATATATATATGCTCCGTAGGTAGATGCAAATTTTTGAGGGACAGGTTAGTATGTATCTATGTTAGTTTAATCGCACTATGACAACGCAAATCGTAACAACCTTTGAAACTGTACCAATACAAATGAGAATGTATTTATATCATTTAGGCATTTTAGAATAGCGAAAATATCATTCAATCTATAGATATCAGATTTCGGACATAGCTATTTGGATAATCTGATATTATGCAGGTAAAGGTCGACCACCGATTTTTAAAAAAAAATTTGATCTTTAAAACTCGACTTATATACGAAGAAAAGCTTGAAATATTTCCTACGCCGATTTTAATAGGATAAGAACAATGGAATGAAACAACGAAGAAAGATGATATCATTCACGATACCAGTGCTATATCTGTCTATGTATATAGCTTTATATGTCTGTATACACAATCATACGCACAAAGAAAGACGCACAAAAAACACACGCAAGATGTTACACACACACCTATATACATGGACAAATATATCCGCGCAACTCATGGAGACAAGTAAATTCTAGCGATAAGGAATTTCAGTTAGATTAGAGGGTAAAAGGTTATCGCGTTTCTAATATTTCATGGGAGCATCCATCCGTTTAGTGTATTTGAGCGCGCACACACACACTGCTTACAGCCACATCATGTTGAAACATTGGTTCACCCACCAATAGACTCATCCAACTCTTTCCGAATTCTCTGCACTCTCCTCAGACTGATACCCAAATACCCTGAAATGTTTGTATTTGAGCTTCTGGTGTGATGCGAATCAATACAGCATGTCGTTTCCAAATTTCTGGCGGCGTGAGTCGCGTCATGGTGCTCTTTCTCTCACAGACGGTGCCCAACTGACCCTACAATACTGTGAAGTCGATGAATTAAAAAACAAACAACACGCCTACACGAAATTAAAAATATAAAATGACGACAATTTACCCATCGCGCCATATGTATATATATATATATATATATATATATATATATATATATATATATATATATATATATATATATATATATATATATATATCATTATTCGAAAATTATCACATAAATATGTTATAAAATCACTACAAAAATAGCCATTTTTTTCAACACTTCTGGTGCCTTATCAAGTGATGGTGTTGATCCAGAAGTGTATGAAACAAAATGGCTATTTTTGTAGTGATTTTATAATATGTTTATGTTATAATTAATTTTTTAATAAATTATATTTGCTCTACGCTATTAAGAATATTATTTTTTGGTTATAGAAATTTATTCCGTATACACCAATCTTATACTTGGGTATATATATATATATATATATATATATAAAAGTGAAAATTGAAGTCAACACTCAGAGGCGACAGGCTGTATCATGCTAGACGCAATCGTAAGCCTGTCGCCTCTGAGTGTTGACTTCAATGTTCACTTTTATATTTATATTTACATACGCTCTGATATTGAGCACTTTATCCCATAAATATAGCACACCTTAAAACTATATTTTTCTTATATATACATATATATATATATATATATATATATATATATATATATATATATATATATATATATATATATATATACTAGCGTGCAAAACGTTTGAGCCATTTCGGTAAATTAATTACTTTTGATAATTTTACATCCAAATCGTGTGTAATTACTAATATGCTTTTGGCAGAATATTTTATAATATTTGAGGGCCAGAAACCATAGTGTTGCATTTTCGTTTATGCCGTATGGTGAATTATGCAGCATCTTATGCAGACCCATGTTGAAATAAAAGGCCCATTAAAAGTACTGTGCCACCAAAGATAATTTCATATTTCAGCTCTCTTCTTTAGTTAAAAAGCATTTCCCCCCCAAAAGGATCTTTATTATTGCTGAAAGTCGAAAACCACGTCAAACTAGGCAGTTAGTAATTAATAATACTACCTTTTGGTTCCAATAATGATCTCAATTCGATGTGACATTGCAATGGAACAAAGTACATATTTTCTTATTGGGAATTTTCCCTATTCTTCTTGGCAACAATCCAAAAAGCTTTTGGAGCATTTGTGGTTTTTATCGAAGCCCTTATTTCTTCAGTTCCACAACACTGGTTTAATTTTACTGAGATAAGGACTTTCAGGCATCCAAAAGTTGAACATCTTTATCCAATAATAAACCTTTTTGTTGCGCGCCAATGTATATATGTACATATAAAGTGTGGACATGGAAATCAATACTGCATAGTGATTGGCAGTTTCAGGCCTTAGATGATCATCAGGCAAATGGTTTGATTGCTTAACGCGTGAAAACTGCCACTCACTATACACTGTGTCCATGGACACCTCGGCATGGTTAGCAAGCTTGTCTCGCTAAAACAGTTACGACTGAATAGTGAGTTCGATCCTCACTGGGTGACCCATACTTTCGGCCTTGTGCCACATCTAAGCTACGCTTGGAAAATCTCCATATAGTGTCCACATTGTTTATATCTACAAATGTTATATCCCCGATACTTGACATTGTTCTCTCATAAATTTCAGCAAGGCTCCTCCGTAGCCGAGTCGGTTAAAGCACGTCGGATCTAACAACGGTTCACCTCTGCCAAGAGGGTACCTCGACGTGGTTTAATTGTTAGCAAGCTTGTCTTGATAGGACAATTACGACCGAGTAGTGACTTCGATCCTCAGTGGGTACCCCATACTTACGTTCTTGTGCCATATCTGAGCTACGTTTAGAAAATCTCTTTCGGGAGGAGTTAACGGTTAATCGTTACTCTGCTTGTCAACTCTCTGCCTTTGGGTGGAGGGGAACCCAGACTAGTCTATGCCTATGGGCAGAGTTTCATCTGGGGAGGTAGACAGCTGCCCGACCCCTTGTATGCGGGATCTACGGGAAATTTTTGCTCGACCGTACGCGCTCGGACCACTATAAAAACTGCCTTGTGCCACATCCCGCCTTGTGGGTAGGTCTCGAGTAAATACGGAGAGATACAGGTTCGAATCCTGCTGGAAAGTGCATGTTTTTTCTTTAATGAGGTTTCTCAAATATACAGGCCTGTAGACGATATATATATATATATATATATATATATATATATATATATATATATACTAGCAGTAGAGCCCGGCGTTGCCCGGGGATGTAACAGTAAGAGATAGATCAAGTATCCACCATCATAAAGACTGAAAAATAAAATTGACAAAGACTATTGTTTAAGGTTGACGGACACGCATGTCTTAATTAGTTTTTTTTACGAATTGGTCAAACCCAAACTCAAACAAAGACATTGTTTTCAATCGTTATGAGTCTCTACCGATTGAATAGAATTTTATTATAAACAATTGTCTTGTAAATGGAATTTTTAAAGCATTCTGAATGTAAAAATAAAGAAAAAAGTGTGCAAGACAATAAGAAACACTACCTGCCAAAAAAAAAGTGAAGTTTTGTTGAAATCGGTTAAAAAATGTAAGAAATCCGATCCCATATATAAATGAACACACACACACACACACACACACACACACACACACACACACACACACACACACACACACACACAACCAACCTGGGTTTTATAATAAGTATAACTCGATAACTCGATATTAATAAGTATAACTCGATATGAGTTGTCCCCCTTTCATTCACGCGACACTAATCGTGTTTTCAAATTGATTTCGAGCAAAAACAATTGTGTTTTTCCAATTTTTGGCGCTGTCAGAACCACTGCAAGGTAATTTTAGTTCTGTGTCCTGTGGAGTTTTGTTGAAATCGGTTGAAAAATGTAGAAAATTCGATCCAATATACACACACACACACACACACACACACACACACACACACACAATCTGCGTTTTATAATAAGTAAGATATATATATATATATATATGAACAAAATCTTGGAGATTTGAGATACTAAAGGGAACTAACTGAAACTAACAGATATGGAAAGGCATGTCACGTGGAACTAGGGGAATCTATCGTCGTGGACTAAATAAAGAGTTTGGTTCGAAATTCCAACGTATTTCATCTAAGGAAGGTCAGAGCGTATAACGTGAATATGACAATAAATATGAGGACAACAGTCCGGACAATGTAAATAGTGTAAATAGTTACAATACCACCTCTTAGAAATATAGACAGATCCTTAAGAAGGCAGGAGCGTGAAACTGCAGAAACGTCGTGATTATGAAAATAAAGACGAGGAAAACAGTCTGAACGATGTAAATAATGTAAATAATTACAATTCCTCATCTCAGAAATATAGACATCCTGAAGATGGCAGGGACGTAGAACTGCCGAAACGTCGTGAATATGACAATAAAGATTAGAACAACAGTCCAAACGATGTAAATGTAAATAATTACAATTCCTCATCTCAGAAATATAGACATCCTGAAGAAGGCAGGTGCGTACAACTGCCGAAACGTCGTGAATATGGCAATAAAAACTATGTAAATAATTACAATACCACATCTCAGTAATATAGACAGATGTTAATTACTCTGGCCTACCTTAAGTTATACAAGTAATATATCGTTATGATCATTTCTTGCTATCACCGTTTGTCTGCGTGGCCAGGCTTAGCACAGTAAATAGACACCCGTAGACTTGAATGTCTACTTTAGCGTTACAATGCAGCGACTGGTCTCATACAGCAATTTGCGATGCTAATGATGATTTTTTAAAATATAGTTTAGATATGTCACAAGGCCGAAAGTTTGGGTCATTCAGTAAGGATCGAACTCACAACTCAGTCGTAATTGTTCTAGCGAGACAAGCTTGTTAGCCATTAACCCGCATCGAGGTACCCTTTGAGTGTGTTCAATTCTTCTTAAAATTGTCTTTGTGCCGTTCTAATCTCATCTTGGAAAATAGCTCTCCTCCGATGGGAGACAACTCAGTTGACGCAAAAGCGTTTTATAGAATAACTTATAGGAAGCAGAACAAAACTGGAAGTAAAGAAGTAACTATCGACGAGACTTGAACTCCCGACTGAACACCTGAACAGGCTCTCTGCTGAAGTGTGTGTCGCAAACTCAGAGGCTTACAGCCGTATCACGTTGGAACACCGCTTCTCGTACGCCCACCAAGTTAAGCAACGTCAGGAAGTATATCGTTATGATCCTTTCATGCTACCTTTCTATTTTTCTGCGTCCCCAGAGCTTCGCCAGTAACCGTGGGTGACCGTATTGGTATACCAGGTACTGTAAGCTTGGATGTGTGGGTGGTGTAATGGATAACGGCTCGGAATTTATAATCCGAGAGCTCCAGTTCTGGTTCGTTGATATATTCACCTACACTTGAGAAAGGCATGAATCCACCATTTCTGTCGCCAGCTATGGGTTAATTAGTAGGACTTGTATTAGTAAATCTTTATAAATCTCCTCCAACTTCTTACAATCTGAATATATTTAGGGTTTTAAATAAGCTCCAAAGGGTTGATAGACCGTAAAAAACAAATCAACCAATCGATCGATCAATAAAAGTTAAGTCACTAGTGTAGTGAGTTTGTTTTTCATTGTACTATTCTAATCTCAGCTGAGTAAATAAATACTTGTGTGTATTTTAACAGACGCGGATTTATTTACTAAACTGAGATCAACACGGATAATGAATGAATTAAGTTCACAAAAATAGAGAGAAGCGTAAGATAAAGATATTATCTCACCGGATTTATTCAAACTTTGGAGTGGGGCGATCCCAAGAGAACTAGATCTCCTACCAGGATTTATCGCTGGTAGGCACAATCTTTGATACGTAGACGACACCGTATTACTGGAAGATCTACCTCATTTTTTTTTTTTTTTACTAGAGGCCCTGATCAACTCTGAACTGAGTAATCACCTCACATCGCAGGGCCTTCTTTCAAATAAGCATTATCGCTTTCGCTTTTCCAAATCAAATTCTGATGTATTAACGTTTATTGCTGTAAGAGTTTATCAAGCTTTAGATAAGAATTTTCAAGCTCGGTCTGTTGTTTTGGTCACCTCAAAGGCATTTGACAGGGTTTGACATGCCGGTCTTCTCAAGTTGAAAGGTTATGGTAGTCTATAATTCAATCTTTATTATCAAATAGCGAAATGAAAGTTATCTTGAACGGCCACTCTTCTAGATCTTTTTTGCATTAATACAGGTGTTCCTCGGGGCCATATTCTTGGGCCTAAGTTCTTCCTAATTTTACTCAATGATCTTTCTGATGGCTTCAGCTCTCAACTTGTATCTATGTTGATGACACTACTATTTACTTCTGTTTTAGTAGTAAGTCTGATGGGCTCCATAAGGTCAAATTGCCAGATCTAAAAAAATGACCTAAAATCTGCTGTTAACTGGAAAAATGAATGGCTTAATTTTAACGCCTCACGAACAAAACATCTTTCTATTAATCATCTGAGAGACCATTTTCCGCCTTTCATTAGCATAGTAGACGCAAACCTCCAGGAGATTGACTCATTGCGGCATTATGGCCTAAATTTTTCTGCTGACATGAAGTGGAAAGATTATATTGAACCAGTTGCTGGATCTGCTGCTAGGAATTTGGTTTACTGTGTCGTGCTAGACAATTTTCTCTTCAGAGCTTATCTTACATATATCTAAGTCTACCATTCGTGCATGCTTCGAATATTGCTGCCACATATGGTTTAGTGCTCCTGCTATATATTTAGAGATTCTTGATAAAATCCCAAGAAGAATCTGCAATGTTATTGGTCCTGTCCTAACATCTCGGATTCAGTCACTTTCCCATTGCTGTAATGTATTAGGTTGGTGCAAAAATAATGACGTAATAATATCGTTTTTTGACCTTAAAAAATACGTCAAAAACGACAATATTACGTCATTATTTTTGCACCAAGTTCTCTTCTTTGTCTCTTTTAGAAATACTTTTATGATAATTGGTATGATAGACTTTTTTCTATGATACCTAGACTTTATGAATTTAAGGGCAGTACTAGATTGGATGATGGATAGCGGCTCGGATTGAGGAATCGGAGAGCCGAGTTCGAATTTCAGTCGAATCCATTACATTCATTTACGTGCTAATACTCTTGGGAAAGGTATTAATCCTCTTCCCCCGCCAGGACAGACTGGGTTCTATAGCCTTTGATGGCAACTGGTCTACCGCAAAAAAATGGCAACCTACTGCGGGAAAAATCTGCCTCGTCAGTCATGTATTGAAAGATACATGATCGCCTAAGCGTGTATCACGCATGGTACATAACTGATTGACTAGATTGGCAACAAGGTCTTATCATTTTACAGTTGAAAGGGCTAGATGCAACCGTAAGTGGAACATTATTCTATCGTCTTGCTTTTCAACCAACATTAATCTTCAAAAATTTAACTGCAATGTCAATCATTATCTAGTGTCTTCTTGATTCCTCCTTTTTTTTTATTGTTTTCGCTCCTTAATAATGCTTTTCTTTTTCTTATTTTTTCAAAATCAATAACCCCTTATTTCTCATTGACATTGTTGCCTTATTTTTGGGGAAAGGATTAAAAAAGAAGGAATATATGGTCGTTAGCAAGAAAGACAGCCCATGATCTGAACTACAAATTGGAGATGTCAGAATCAAGCAAGAACAGAAATGTAACTATCTGGGAAATCCTTCAACAGCCAACGGAAAATATCACATAGATACAAAGGTACATTGGAATAGTGAAATATGCCTTCCAAAAGTTAAGCAAAGTATTAGGAAACGGGAAAATTTTGTTATAAACAAAGGTAACAGTACTGAACTGTTATATAATAACAATCCTTCCTATATGGCCGTGAATGTTGGATAATGACGTCACAGAGCTGAGGCAACAGAGGATGCTGACAATACCATTGACATAGCATATAAGTAGTTAGAATGTTTTGAGGAAAATAGAAGAAAAAGAGAAATTATACTTAGAATCAGAAAGAGACAACTGAAATTTTTAGGGCACATAATGGGTAAAGAGGGCTTAGAGAATTTTACACTCACAGGATATTAAACATAAGAGAGTAGGAAACAACGAGTAACCTACCTAACGAGATTACACAAATGGATGGTAGAAAAGGGTTGGGGAAAGGAGAGTAAAATCGTAAAAATCACCAACAGCTATAAAAAATAAGCATTTTTATTTTATTGATTGATTCGTTTTTTTACGGTTTATCAACCGCTTTCAGGTTATTTAAAGTCAGAAAATATTTTAGCTTGTTAGAATGTTTTGCGATAATAATGATTTAGTAATATAAGCCTCACTAATTAACCCATAGCTGGGGGAGAACAGCTGGATTCATACCATTCCCAAGGGTATTTGGGCGTAAGTGAATATAACAAACACGACTCTAATTGGAACTCATTCCTCCGATTAACACTTCCGAGTCATTATCCATGACACCACCCGCACATCCAATTTTACAGCACCTGGCATCCGCAAGAGTTCATTCATCTAGGTAATGACCAGGCTGGACGTTGCTTGACTTCGATGATCTTGCGGTAACTGGTGATTCAACATGATGTGGTTAGGCATTAGTGGTGAACCATAATTGCACATGTCCTGAAGAGACACTGCATATATAAGGCGATGTTTTAAAAATTAAATGGATAGGCTGAGTGCTGTTCAATAGTTAAGTGGTCTGAAAATCCAATTAAAAATTGGTATGAATTCGACACATAATGGCTACCCCAATATTGTGGTCTTGAATCAAAGTAGGTTCACTTTTGAACCGACTGCTCGGTTGAACTCTCTTCCTACGGACGAAGGGCGGAATCTCCTTCGGGAAGGTAAAACCGGCCCTGAACCCGTTTGTACGGGTTCAATGGGCATATTTTTGGCCCAGCCCACGGGCTCGGAATGCCCACGTTAAAAAGGCCTTGTGCCACATGACACCCTCGTGGTGGGGGGTGACAATATCGTGAGAGCGACCACACAAGAAACTTTTTATCGATGGAATTCTATCTATCTATCTATCTATCTATCTATCTATCTATCTATCTATCTATCTATATATATATATATATATATATATATATATATATATATATATACTAGATTAATACAGATATAAAATTTGTCACTTAGTTGAATGATTTTACCTTCAGAATCCCGACACTAGAGTTTTGTAGATTGAAATTCTGGCAATCCCTCCGCCCACTCGTCAGAGGATATCACACACAAACACACCATACACACACACACACACACACACATATATATATATATATATGGCATTAATCTTGATACATTTCCTCAGAGGGTGAAACGCCTTAACTAAGGTAAGTTTTTCATTTGGCTAAATTCATATTGTCCTTTTACAGATATACTGTATCTGAAAGTTTTGCGCGCGCCCACACGCACACACACACACACACACACACATAAACACACACGCAACACACACACATATATATATATATATATATATATATATATATATATATATATATATATATATATATATATATATGTTATTAAATGTTTTCCTGACATATTTCCACGTAGTTTCCACCTTTTTTCTTTTATTTCTTTCTTCTTATTTTCCTTTACTCTATCATTCATTCAAACTTTAACTTCGTCCATTCATTCAACTGACGTAGAACTCATAAAAACGCCTGACACGTAAACAACATTTTTTTTCACCTTTGAGGCTAACATTCGCATGAAATGGAGGGTAACGTCAGTAGCGCCACGACACCTCGAAAAAAAAAAAGAAGCAATAACATATAATGAGCCGAGATGAGCACAGAGAAAGAGGGTGCGACAGATAAATAGATAGAGAGAGAGGAGGGAGAGAGAGAAAGAAAGATAGATAGATAGAAAGAAAGACAGCGAGTGAAAGAAAGTGAGAGAGATGGCATTCCGGTTGGCGGGAATCAGGACACAAAGGAACGTATGAAACAAGTCTCGCTGGTCCGTTTATAAACAACATCTAACGTTACATCATTTTGCTCGTATCTGCCATCACAGCTAATTTCATGCCAATGACGTTACTTCTAGGCACTCTGTTTTTCTGAGCTTTGATATATATATATATATATATATATATATATATATATATATATATATATATAACCTCACCAGTTCAACTATGGACGATAAAAATAAGCTAAAGCAGAGGACATATCGGGCCCGTTGACGTCAATAAAACTTTTTTCGCGTTCTCAACTTTTCACTTTTTTCTTTTTCTTCCCCGCTTTAAGTTGTGTTTGTTAGTTTATTTTTGTTTTTCTTTCTTCCTTTCTTCCCTCCCTCTTCCTTTTTTTTTCTTTTTCACTTTCTCTCTCTCTCTCTCTCTCCCACTCTCTCTCTCTCTCAAACTATTTATTAACGCGTTTATTTACGGATGTGATCATGTACGTAATATAAATATAACAGAATTCTCCCCTCCGTTCTAATTTCCTTAATCATCATCATCATCATCATCATCATCATCATCATCATCACTTTTATTATTTTATTTATTTAAAAAAAAAACCCTATAGTATGTGCTGTCTCTTAATGAAGAACAATGGGCAACAAGTCTCATTACCCCCCCCCCGACCCACTTTAATATACTTAATGAGTTTACTTATTCTTACTTTCTTTTCTTGAAGATTTAATTTTACCTAACTGACTTCCATTTCTTTATTGCTAAATACTTATTTTGAGTCTCTAAAGTCCACGATTAGGACAGGTCGATTTTGGAACTGCGGTATTGCATTCAATTTGAAAGTTGAGGTTTGACATAAATAATAACAACCAAACGAAACACTATTTGAAAAAAATAAAACCGCCAATATAATGTCCTAACATAAAGAAATAACTTTATTCCAACACATATAACATCTACAACAGATCACTTACGTACTAAACGGATTTCGATCCTAGCTAAAGGCAACCGGACGTCTAGTCACACTGATGAGCTGTGATACGGCGAAACAGTCAGTCTGACAATATATATGCTCCTGAAAAATTTATTTCGGTTGAGGAAGTGTGAGTTTGTAAACAGGGACTATTACGGTAAAGCGAATCGAATCCTCTCAGTCACTGTGTGTTTATCTAAAAATAAATACGCTTCAATTCACCTTCATCCCTGTCGGCTTAGGAGTAGAATCTCCGACTGACGCCAATTCAACCAGGTTTCGATACTAGCTAGAGGCTACCGGACGTCTAGCCACACTGATGAGCTGTAATACAGTGAAACAGTTTTTGGATGACAATATATATATATATATATATATATATATATATATATATATATATATATATATATATATATATATAACATGTTTATGCTGTAAATATAAAATTATGTACACATTAGCTGTAGTTCAAGGCACAGAACTGCGTTCAAAATACATTTAGCTGAAGCCATAAAATTGTGTTCAAAATATTTAGATTTCAGCATTAAATGACCCATAGAGATTGATATGCCGCTAAACAAAGTCAAGTAAACCAATCCATCTACAATCCCAGATGTGGATGTGCGCGTCGCATAGTGAATATCGGCGCGTAAGTGTGATTGGCATGTCGGGTTCAAATTCCAGCCGACGCCATTGCATTCGCTTTAAGACATATACCCTTGGAAAGGTATGAATTTATTTCTTTTCCTCCCAGCTTGAGTTCTCTAGCAACTGTCTGCGTGTGCGACTAGCATCTCTAGCTCGTAAAAACCTCCTTGCTACAAAAACAGCAATAGCCGTGACATGAGACGATAGAGATGTACTCCACAGGAGAGTCTACAATAATAGTCTACACATTTCGTAACAACAATCACAGATTTCATAACAACAATTTCGCGTATTATGTTAGGTGAGCCACAATGTAGGTGACAACAGTCCCCAAAACGGAACTAATAAAGAAGCAGACGATTTTTTTAATTGGTAATTATTAATGAGTGAGGCCAATATTAAGATTAATAGATATCAGATCACTTCATAAGAGAGGAATGAATAGCAAGCCAGTCTCATGACCATAAAGAGAGGACTGGGATCTACGTCAGTTTTCATGTAGTTTGCGGCCATTTTGTACTGGCCAGAGTGAGAGCCTATAGCTGGCTGCCATGAATAGGCAGGAAGATTCTATTGGCCAGCGTGAGAGCCAACAGCTGACTGACACGAATGTTAACTAGCATGCTAGCATGCAAAAAAAATCGATAGCTGCATTCGTCACAAGTGGGAAAAATTTAAATCTGCGTGGCATTTTACTCCAATTGGCTCATTCGCTTGCTTAAACTCAACGTTGATTCTGATTCCTCAGAACTGGGTTGGGTGTGAAAAAATATTTGTTGTTAACATTCTTTTTTCATTCGGTTTTTCCAGGTACGAGTCCTTTTTTTTAAAGCTGATCGTTTTGTGTTCATTTTCTTTAGTTTTTTTTTCGTAACAGATTTAATGTTTAGTATAGAGGTTAGAAAAAATTCGCAGTGTGAGATAGGCAAGAAGCAAGGCATGCAGCAACATCAGCACGGCAAAGGGCACTCCTTTAAAGGCAAGGAAGGGCAAAAATATTTTAAGTCAAGTGATAGCGATTGCTGTATGAGTCGTACGATTTTTGAATCAAGCACGGGCAACGCCGGACCATGCTGCTAGTAGGGAAGATAAAAAGATTTGTTCAACACTTAGGGTATTCCTTCACATGTCTAATCAGGAGTCACTTCAAAAGTAAATTTAGTTAGACCCATGAGGATAAACTGTCTTCAACTGTCTTTCTCGTTCAGTATAATTGGTGAGGCAATATCAAAAGGACATTGATTTGATCCACGAATGTATATTGTCATTCATAATCAATTCATCGAATATAGAAGAATCCTCAATAGAATGCACAAAAACACAGGACGGCCGCTGCGCATTATCTTTGGGACTTCACCACTAGCGTGCACCCGCTGAGAATCGAACCCGGCCCGTTAGGACATGAGGCAAGCGTCATAGACAATGGACCAACGTGTCTCGGTGATGATGTGAAACAAACCAAAATGGATATAGCGTCAGCTCTTCCCAAATTCCGTCGTGTGACTCATCCGAATCTACTTATACCAACATAACAGCCCCCCATGTGTCACATCTTCTATCCCCAAAGCCGCTCCATCCGAAGCATTAGAAGCCGGTTCAAACAGTGATATATATATATATATATATATATATATATATATATATATATATATATATATTATAAATTAATTGATTTAAAATATGTTTTTTCGCTACACAGTTCCAACCATGTTTCAAAAATAGAAGCTAAACATGGTTGGATTTGTAGCGAAAAAATCAATTAAATCAATAATTTTAATAATAATGCTCTGTAAATTTACATTGAGCACTATTTTGTAAAATAAAAATATCTATAAGAACACCGGATTTTATATCTTACTGTTCTTTCTTTTTATTTATATATATATATATATATATATATATGTGTGTATCTGTGTGTGTTTTATGTATTATATATATATATATATATATATATATATATATATAATTATTTATTTATTTAGAAAAATTATAACATGTTATAAAATCACTACAAAAATAGCCATTTTTGTTTCAACACCCTCAGTGTCTTATCAAGTGATGATGCTGAATGTAAAATAAATGGTTTTAAAAGTTTCGAATTAATTAACAATCCTTCACAAGGGAAAACGTTGTTACAAAAGCTAGATGGACCAATCAAAATACAAGTATAGGAAAATTCAAAAAGCTTGACAACGAAGTCATGTTATAATCGCTATTCAAATATTTAAAATATGGGTAGTATTAAAAAGAATTTATTCTAACCAATAATTACTAAATTATATGATAAAATTTAATATTAAAATTAAAAACTGCTAATTTCAAGATCAAAATTTAATCGCTATTAAGTTTACAACTATAAAATTACTGAGGAGAAAAGAAGAAATATATATGTTATTCAATTTATTTCTTCATTGAAGTTACTTTAGCTAATTTTATATCCGGTCTTTTGACAATGTATCCGTTTTAATCCTAAAAGTGTGTGAATGGGGTCTTAAACTCACGCGTAAAACAAACGCAATCAGATTATAATATATAAGCACCCAGACATATTTAAATAACACACACACAAAAGGAAACGAGACAGAGAACATCACCACGATCGTATAAAAAAAAAAAGAAGGCGGGGAGGGAAAGAAACCAACGCATATATATATACATACATACACTATAAAAGTGAATACTTTCATACACATAGACAATAATAAATACATAACACACACATCCACATACATTGACCCAAACAATCGGATACAACAACCAATAAATATTTAAGACTGAAAGTGTCAAAACATAAATGTTCAGCACTTACTGAAATATAATTTAAGCGAGCAAATATACAGAGATAAAAATGATTAAAAAAAAATATTATTTAATATATTAAAATAGTGTATGTAAATATAAAATCGGACGTCAAAGTCAACACCCATAGGTAACTTCGATGTCCACCTCAACACATGCATATATATATATATATATATATATATATATATATATATATATATATATATATATATATATATATATATATATATATACATACATATATATATATATATACATGTGTGTGTGTGTGTGTGTGTGTGTGTGTGTGTGTGTGTGTGTGTGTGTATAAATTAAGAGGGGGGTTGCATAATCATAATTAATTGTTGTTATTCTATATTAGAACTGTTATTCTATATTATATTCTTAGGGAAATTTAAAAAGATGCTTTTATTTAATCAGCGCCGTCATGTTTTTCATATAGCTTCATGTCACGTCATGTGTCCATTCCATTGGAATTATCCAATGGCATCTTTTGTTTGATCCACAACGACAAACTATTCTCATTTCATAGGTTATCCGGTCTGGTGTCAATTCTCGTGAAAATACCAAATGGAAGCTTTAGCTTGATCCACCGCGATATGCTATTCTAATTTCATAGGTTATCCGGTCCGGTGTCAATTACTATGGACATATCAAATGGAATCTTATTTGATCCACGGTGATATACTATTCTCATTTCATAAGTTATTCGGTCCTGTGTTCATTCACATGGAAATATCAAATAGAAGCTTTCTATCTGATCCGCAACGATATGCAATTTTCATTCATAAGTCATTCAGTCCAGTGTCAGTTACCATGGAAATATCAAATGGAATCTTTTATTTGATCCACGACGACATGCTATTCTCATTTCATAAGTTATTCGGACCAGTGTCTATTCCCATGGAAATATCAAATAGAAAATTTGATTTGATTCACGACGATTTTTTCTAAGATTTAATTTTGTATCTAATTATGTTGCCCTTTCTCATGGAACTGATGACGAAAGTTAAGAGCTTCCGTCAAAGCTATCATTTAGAAAAAATGAAAAGTTATAATAACAATTAACTAAAGTATTTCAAATTCAAATCACGTCGTTCTAATTAAAATTGGTGTTCGTCAGCTTTCGGCATTGGTATTCCACTTACCAAATCCTCAAACTAAGAATTTCAAAACAATTACCATTATTCAATAGTTCCAATCCAACCTCTAACGTTCATCAACACAGAACAGACTGAGTTTTCTCCAAACATAATGAACGGTTGTAGTGTTAATGAGGTTCCTAGCCTGGTATGTCATCCCTTTCCAGACTCGATAGTTTCCTATCTTACCACACTTTCTTACAGATGAAGTGTTTCTAGCCACTATCACTATTTTCATGGTATATGTTCGGGCGAACTTCATTTCCTGCATGCACCAATCCAGACCTTCATAGCTACGACCCGCCATGCCATGAGTCGACAAATCCTAATTACCTGCATATTGCATCCATAAAAAGGAAGTTCTGCTCAATAGTTTCTTCGTCAGAACTGTTGAATTGTGGAACGTACTCCCGAGAGAATGCTTCCCCCTATCACTTAAACATTTCAAATCTAGGGTCAGCCGACATCTACCTCACATATACTAATTGTGTAAGCCTCTTGTTCCCTGTACGCCCACACAACAAGCTAATTTCGCAGTTTTGATTGGCTGTTGGGACTTCGCAGTTTTGATTGGCTGTTGGACCTTGCATTGTGGGAACAAGATTATTAAGAAAAAAATGAAATATTTTATCTCAATATTTTTCTTTTTATCATTAAATTTATTTTTGAAGGCCATCTCGGTTTATCTTTATCTATCTATCTATCTATCTATCTATCTATCTATCTATCTATCTATCTATCTATCTATCTAATAGCGCATTTGTTTCTAAAGGATTACTTCGTTGAAATGTAAGTTGTTCTGCCGAAAATTACCGAGAATACCATGTAAAGTGTATGTGGGAAATGAGGAAGTTTTAAGAAGAATATTAGCTACAAGAAAACTATTTCTAACACTCAGAAAGAGACAGCTAAGCTGAGCTTTTGGAATACATAATGACGAAAGAAGGCTTACTTTTCTTTTTATGTACCATATCCTTTCAGGACGTAGGCGATCATGGCTCTCCACCTCCTTCTATCCCTTGCAGCTCTCAACAAGTTCCTTCCCTCTGCCACCTCCCCTAGACCACGTTCTGTCATCCACTTGCTTAAGCCCGCTAGTCCCTTGTCTCTCTTTTCCTCTATTCGACCCGTGAGTATCAGATTCTCCAGGCCCTCCTTCCTCATTATGTGTCCCAGAAACTTCAGCTGCCTCTTTCTGATCTTAAGTATAAGCCTCCTCCTTGTTTGAATCCTTTCTAAGACCTCATCGTTGCCCAAACGCTCGGTCCATGATATCCTCAGCATCCTTCTGTAGAACCACATCTCCGTCGCCTCGAGTCTCTTCTTCATCTTTCAGGAAATCGTCCAACATTCTCTGCCCTAAAGAAGGAAAGGTGTCATGTAACAGCTCAGTATTCTTTTCTTTGTTACCAAAGAATTCACCCTGAAGGCTTGGGAAATTTAATACTCACAAGGCATATCGAAAACAAGATAGACAGGGAGAAAGAACAAGGTAACAATAAATCTGCGTAAAATAAAATTATATATATATATATATATATATATATATATATATATATATATATATATATATATATATATATAAAATCACGACAAAATGATGGTAGAGAGTTATCTCACCATTTAGAGAAACAAAAGACTTAGAAAAACAAATGACTTATAGAGAGTCATTATTACCCCAGTCCGAAAAAAGATGGGTAATAAAAGAATTTTCACTCAGTTCAGATTAGTCTACGTATAAAAAGAACTATGTGAGAATTAAAAGCACTATCGTAGGAACCGCTTACGTGACTAGCTTGCTAACCACTACGCCACGGCGAAGCGTCCAAACAGTTGTAAGAATCTTCATCTGAACTTAGGAAACGTTGAATTGTATTTTTATTGCAAAATTGTTAGCGAGTCTCAAATTTTCAGGTCAGGTTCAGATACATAATAAAAGAAATCAATCTTCGATGTAATAATGTTTGTCAATTTGATTACTCCCGCTACAACAACCGGGTCTCAGTTTGCTCTTGGTAATGTGGATTAAATAGAGTCTGGTAGATCAGCAGGAACTGTCCCTTACCCCATAGCCCTCGTCATTACTCCCTCTTACTTGTTGCGCATGTTGCTTTTACTCTATTGCTTTATTGCTTACCGTCTCTTTGTTTGCTATTATCACTTTCTCTTGTATTGTCTTGTTTTAAACAGAATTGTGCCAATTGCTTCACTGTTATTTTCGGTATATATTACATCTTCCTCATCTTTTTTTCTGTCCATTTTTCCCCTACTTGGGGAAAATTCAGATTTACTTCATTTCTTTCTCTTTATCTCTCTCTCTCTCTCTTTCTTTCTTTTCATTAATTCGTTTCGTTTTTCTTTCTTTACTTCTTTTCATTGATTCTTTTCTTTCCTTTTTTTCATTGATTTTTTTCCTTCTTTTTTTCTTTGTTTTTTTTCTTTTCTTTTTTCATTGATTTTTCCTTTCTTTTTTCATTTATTCTTTTCTTTTCTTTCATTCTTTTTTTGCGTTGATATTTCGTATTTCTGATTTTATTTCATTAATTCATTCATTTGCCAAGTATCTTACTTCAATTCGAATATTCTTTTTTTCTTTAATTTTTTTTATCTCTTTGCTTGATTAGTCTTTCTCTTCTTGCCTTTTTCCCTTCTTTCTTTCTTTCTTTCTTTCTTTCTTTCTTTGTTTACTCCATTCATTCATTATTCCTTTACTTATATCTTGCTCCACTTTTTATTTGCCTATTCTTTTTTGTCTTTTATCATTTCTTTCATATCTCTTTCTTTGTTTACTCTTTCATTTTCGCTTCTTTCATTTATCCTTCTTTTGGTTTCTTCCTCAGGTTTTTAGTATCGTTTCTTTCTTTCTTTCTTTCTTTCTTTGCTGAAATTCTTCTTTTTTTTTCATTTTTCGCCGCATCTTTCTTACCTTTTCTAATCTCTTTCATTATGTCTTTTATATTCTCCTTTCCTTAATTCATCCATTTTTTCTTTTCTATCTTTCTCCTCTCATTTTGTTTGTTTCTTTCTTTCTTTCTTTCTTTCTTTCTTTCTTTCTTCGTCCGTTTTTATTTTTCTACCTTCTCTTTCTTTATCTCCCTTTCCCTCCCTTATCTTTATCCTTTATTAGAAAACCCTCTTTTTTTCTCTCCGATTTTCCTAACACTTTATGGAATAATCTTTACGCTCTCTCCTTCCTATTTCTAAACACCATAGATTCTACCCCCCCTCTCTCTCTTTTCACACACATACATCCTTACTCTCCATGATTATCAGAGAACTAAGGAATTGGGACTTGAACCATTATAATCTCATCCATCTCGGCACTCTGTAAAAATGGTGTGGGAAACTCCACTGCTAGCCAGTGGCTATCAGTCATAGGATTCTGTAGAAGAATCGCTGACGGCATCAGTAAGCATTTGTGAAAAGTGTCAGGAATTGCTATACAGGATTTGGGGTGATAATGGCGGCGGTCGGCATAATAGTTCGTGGTGGGGGTAATGTGGGATAAGGTATTCCGATGAGGGCTTATGGCAATGCAGGGTACCCGTTTATTTTCAAAGTACATTACGTCAACTTTAATAGCCTGTTCAAAATAAAATTCTTCTTTTTTTATATACCGTGTCCCTTCAGTACGTGGGCGGTTGTGGTTGTCCACAACTTCCTATTCTTTGAAGCTCCTAGTAAGGTCTGTCGTTTTGCTATTTCTCCCAATCCCACTTCTGATAACTAATCATTTACACAAGTTCGTTACGTAGGTTATTCGTTGCTTTTCTCGGTTTCTTTTGCTTTCATTGTCTCCTGAGTGTCAAATTCCAGCTTTCAGATAAGTTAGTAGGGAATGCTGAAAAGTTATCGACCTGAACCCTCCTCGAGATATAAGGAAATCATTTTGTCACTGAAGCTGGAACATATTATTTAATATCGTAAAGTTCCAATTTGCTGGATACTTATTTGTTTAAATTTGTTACAGATAATTGGTTGAATGTGGAATTACAATGTGCTTTATTCTGATAACGTCACGAAGTTACTGTTCTGGCAGTAGACAATTCCAAAAGAACTCCACTCATGTGCATTTTCTGTTTTACTGTTGTTCAAACGATAAAAGGCCCAAAAGCCATTTAAGGTAGAGGATTACTGAATGAGCTTGCTGAAGGTAGATAATAGTTAATAGATAATAGTTGAAGAGGTTAAAATTGTACTGATCGAGAAAAAAATCCTCTCTGGAGAGTGTTCCACAAAAGAGAGGTTATTGGGAACAATCTTTCCGGCTATAACTTCCTCCTTATCAATGGAATACAAAGAGGATGAAGATGAATAGATCCTGTATACGTAGTGTTGTGGATTCCGAGATGAAATCCGGTCTCCAATGAAAGACAAACGCAGGAATGAAATATAACAAATAAATGTATTTACACAATAATACAATTGGTAATACGGTTAGTAAATCCAGAAACACAGTTTATATATATATATATATATATATATATATATATATATATATATATATATATATATATATATATATATATATATATATATATAGTAGTAAATCCAGTCTCGGAGTAGGACTTCCTTAGAGTCTACGTGCTCGCAACTGTGACTTCTATAAGCGGTTACCTCACACTATTACTCTACCTCCAACTCAATCACAATCTCTCCGTCTCTCTACTCTGACTGGCTCTGGGTATTTAACGGCAGCAGTCCAGGTACACACTGGTCGAGTCCACTTGTATGAAAAAGGGGTGGACCCCATGACACGTAGCATGAAGGGTCTTAGATGAGACGGACAGGAACGGGTTTAATTAAAGAAAGGTGATACAAGGTGGAAAATAATTTATCTCCCATGAGGCCAGGTAGACTCTTTTAAACTCTGTCAAGGTAAGAATATGAGGAATGACCAGTGAATGGCTGCTATTCTTCATTTCTTTTTCTAATCTGGTTCTTGTAATGATAGAGAATGGCAAAGGTTCTCCAGACTCATTTGTGAAGAATTGGTGTGCCAGCGTTCAATCCTAAGATTTCCGAACCAAGACGCCGAACGGTCTAGGAATCCTTCAACAGTGCCAACTTCTAAAATTGTTGATCATGTTCATAACCCAATACTGACCGATCAATGGATTTTGGTCAACAGAATCACAGAGAAACTAGAGATATACAAAGAACTTGAGTGCCAAAATATTTGAATGATAATCAGAAATGATAATGATAGGGTTTTATATTTTTAATCATTTCACCCCCAAGGAAGGCAATAAAGCAACTAAGACACAAAAGGTTACTGAGTATTACAGAATATGAAAAAAGTAGACTATTAAGTATGGACCTCCACAAAAACGCGATACCTAAAGTTTAAAATAAATTAAAAAAAAATGAAAAATCTTTTTTGAAGCTTTTATTTTAGTTTCAATTTCAAGAATACGTTGCTGTATTTAAAAAAGAAACTTATTTAAATTAACTGGAAGGATTTTTTTTTAAACTAATATAAATATGAAGAGGGTTCATTTTAATTTTTTGAAATTTCATAAAATTAATTGAGTGAGGGTAACATATGTAAAAAAAAAAAATTACTAAGATTTTTAAAAAAAAATTGTAAATAAATCGTGAACATGTACTTAAAATCCAAGATTTATTTGATTTTTGAAGAATTTCCAAAACATTGTGTTTTTTACCGCATAAAAAAAACAACTAAGTCTTTGATTCACCCGCTGATGCATGATAAACAAAATTTTTAACCAAAATTTCGAACGTGTGCTGGATAAACAATTGTCTTTCCCTTCATAATAACATACATCTTGACGATAAAACTTTGTTTTTATCAAGTTTGGGGGCCTTTTTTCATCATGGTATGTGCTTTTTAAGAACATTTTTTGGGTACTTACTATTAAGGAGAGCGGACAATAAAAGGAAAAAGGATTAAGAAATCTTTGAATATCGAAGTTGACTGGGAAGCAAGAAACCGAAAGAAAGAAGAAATTATTAGCATAGAACTTACGGTTACATGTAACCATTTCAACTCTAAAATGATGATACCTTATCGCTAATCTAGTACCAAGCGTAAGGGATGCCTTCATATTGATTTTGCTGCATTTTCAGTAATCTAGTGAGAATTCATTTAAATGACTTATCGCAGATGATATGACATGTTTATAATACTATGATCGGGAGATCAAAGAAAAATCCACGGATTGACGGTACTTGAGTTCCTCACGCCTGAATAAAATCAAGAAGAAAATTCATGGCCAGAATTGGGGGGGGGAGAAGAAATTTATTTTGATAACTGTTTTAAGAAAGATCGAAAAGTTAGTGACGAATAGTTCTCTAAGTTTTTGTTAAAGGTGTTTTTTTCTTTTTTTAAAAAAAAAACTGAGAGGGAATCTGCGGAAAGGTTTTCCCATTTTTTGCTGGACGATGCTCTGTTCAAAAGGCTGGAAGGAAATTCAATGCTTTGAAGAATTTGGGGTTTAAGCGCAAAGATTATTATCTCTACTCTCCACATCGTCATGGGTTTGTTGTATTTAAACCATAAAAGTTTTTAAAAATGAACGAAATTTTTTAATGATTCGAAGTAGCTAATAATAGTAGCAGCGGCCGCAACAGTGTAACATAACAATGGCGAAACAATGAAATTATTTTAGATGTATTAAAGAAGCTTAAGAAGGGATATGCCAATTTAATTGAACTGCGGAATGAATATATAGAAATAGTATAGTCCTTCATATGATAATGGCAATAGTAATATAAGCCATTTTCTCATAAGGAAACATTTGGAACGAGAACTGTTGTCAGTTGAAATTTATAAAATCTTTCTCTTAAAACAATTTCTCATGAAAATATGTTTCTGGAGTCCTTATCATTCTTTCCTGTATTAATAAGGGTTTCCTTCCTAACCTTCTGTTCGAAGTAGTGTCGAATATCAATATCTTCACTATGTCATTATTTTCTCTTCGAGATACATGTAATATAAATTTTAATTGTTTCTATTTTGAAAAAAAAATCCTCAAGTGATGTTGTTTCTGTTATTTGATACAGTTTTTCGTTTGTGATTATGTAGCGCCAGTCCAGAAGGTCCGAAGAAGGAAAGATGGTCTTCAAATAACATTGGTTTCGCTCGCTCAAAACCATTTTAACTATTCATCTAAGAAATCGGTTCTATACAGCTGACAGTTTAGATATTTCTGAACGGGTTTGGTGCCATGCATAACACCTATACGAAAGTCTCGATTTGACGAGGCTATTTAAGAACATGTCAGGGGTTTTCAGGTTAATGTTTTGGCTTTGTAAAAATTTGCCGTTTTCGTCAGAAAAATATCTCTAATGCAACCGTTTCTATGTTCAATTACCTTACATATATATATATACATCAATTTATCTCACGAGATAAAGGTATCGCCATGTTTTGTCAAAATTCAGTCCTTTGGCGGGTGAAACTGGAGTGACCTCTCCAGGGCACTGGCCTAGGTGACTGTCCAAATTAGATGGTCCCATACCGACAATATCCAAAGGAATACAGGGCATTACATTTAGGCACGGCTTGGCTGCTGGAGTTGCCGGAAAGTTGTGTTGATAGCCAAACGCCTTTAGGGTTCCACTCCGAGTTTTCTGTCTGGGTTTCTTTCCATCTTTTTCGTGTTTGGATATGACTTTAAGGCAGCTGAGATTTAAAATCAGGATGTTCTTTTCCCTAGATGGACTGTCTTCCCGGACTTCCATCTACCCGAAGCAGCTGGTTATGAGGCGCCAGTTTGCCACCTTCACTCATTCTCCGGCTTGTCGTTGGACTTAGTTGCCAGAGGCTATATTAGACGTATGCCACGGAGGCTTTTTATAGACAGTGGGAGATTATCCTTACTATCATCCACCGGCCACCTTTAATTGCTTTATCACTTATACTAAATTTGTTATGTATAAAGTTTCCAGTATTTGGTTAAAAATAAAATCTTTTGTCCATGTACATTCCTAGAATCATTATTCAGTTATTATCATATTTTACCTGTTTTTTTATGAAGTAACGCTTTATTTCTGTTAAATTGTGTATTCCATCTAAAAAAACAAAAAACGATTCCTGCTTGGATTCAAAAAATTACCCGTGGAAAAAATTTGATTCTTGAATATATTGGAAACGTTAAACAAATAAAAAAAATAGTGTATGTAGCAAAAAAGGTGACTGGTGTAGAGAAAAAGACGTATTTGGGAGAGTTTCTTACACGAAACACAATAGTCATTTGCTGCGTCGTATTTGTAGCATGAGGATAAGTGGCGTTACGAAGCACAATTAATTATTCAGAAATAAGACTGATTCCTTCTATTTATTTTATGTGTACATGCGTTGTTGTTTATGCTGCCTTCTTCAGAAGTTTCCAGTTTTCAAAATCTTCAGTGATCTATGGTTCAACACCCCCTGTACTCTTCTCAAGGTGAAACAATGTCGAATATGTATTTTAAATTCAACCATAACTGTCCTCAAAAAGAATAAAAAAAATATCATTTTTCCCGCAACCAATTCTCAAAGATTATGAACACAAAAGCAATAAAATTAAAAGAAAATTCAAAGAAACGTTTCCCTAACATTTGCTAAGGGCAGCGCAAGGAACTTTTGCATCAATTGGTTTATACTGAGTGAAAACTATTTTTATTTTGTAAAATGAGATAACAATAAATGTAGTTTTAAAATGAACAGTCTTCTTCTATGTCCCGTGACCCGTCAGTATGTCGGGGATCATAGCTTTCCACAAAATTCTTATCCTTTGCAACTCTTGATAAGTTTTGTCTTTTCGTTATCACTCCAGATTCCCGTCTGACAAACATTTCCCTAGCATTGGAAAATGGCAGCACTAGGAACTTTTGAATCAAACTGGTTTCTACCGAGGTAAAACAATTCATATATTTATTTTCGGATTTACAGTATAACCTGGAGGCACGGCCGAGTAATGGATATCGTCTCGGATTGAGAAATCGGAGAGCCGAGTTCGAATTCCATTCGAATCCATTAGATTCACTTACGGACATGGGAAAGGTATGAATCATCTTCTTTTCCTCCAGCTATGGGTAAATAGCAGGACAGACTGGGTTCTATAGCCTTGGATGGCAACTGGTCTACCGAAGAAAGAAATGGCAACCTACTACGGGAAAAAAATCTGCCTCGTCAATGTATCGAAAGATATATGATCGCCTAAGCGTGTATCACGTATGGCAAATAACTGAATGGCAGTATAACCATTGTTTTATTTTGTAAAATGAGAAGACAATAAGGATTGTTTTAAAAGGAATTAATATATGAAGCCTGTCTGAAAAATAACCGGAGAGATCACGTTCTTCGATGTGACGGGCACATTGAGTTCTTGCCTCAGAGACCATTAATCAGCAAGTCTACAGAGAGATCATACGGCGTTTACTTCGGTCAGTGCGCGAGAAGAGACGAGAGTTGTGGCAAGACAAATCGTTGCTGCTTCACCTCGACTATACACCTGCTCACGACGCCCTGCGCATCCGGCAGTTTCTAGCCGAGAAGAACATCGCCGTACTGGAACAACCTCTCTATTCACCTCATCTTGCTCCATGTGACTTTTTTTATTTTCCCAAACTCAAAGGAATCATTAAGGGGGTCCATTTTGAAGGGGTGAGGTCATCAAGAGGTCCGTAACGACGGAGCTGAATGGCATCAAAGAAGAATCGTTCTAGAAGTGCATAGAAACATGCCAGAGGAGGATGGAAAGGTGCATTAGACTCGATGGGGATTACTTTGAAGGGGAAATCATGTAGCTTGTTGGAATTGAAATAAATTGTTTTAGCCACCAGACCCGTTACTTTTCAGACAAAACCCATAATACAAGTCTTCTTCGTCTATGTTACCTCAGGAAGTTGACGATTATAGCTTTCCATAATTCCCTATCCTTTGGAACCTTTTGTAAGGTTTGTCTTTTCGTTATCTCTCCCAATCCTTGTTCTGTCGTCCAATTCAATCAGCTCATTGTGTAGGATACTTTTTGCTCTTGCTATGTCATGTGAGGGTTAAATTTTCCCAGCCCTCTTTCCTCATTATTTGTCACCTATTTATATTCTATGCACAAGCGTCCTTTCTGTTTCCATTTTCCTTAAAATTATCTCGTTACTCAACATATTCAGTCACTGTCATAGAGGAGGACTGATTATATAATAGTTTAGTTTTTTTTTTTTGTTTCTAAAGAACTTTTCCTGTTTCTTAATACTTTGCTCATCTTTTGGAAGGTATATTTTGCTATATAGATTCGCCTTCGAATTGCGGTATCAAATTTTCCTCTTTCCATATATTTTAATTTTTATATTTACTTGATCTCGACCCCTCCAATTCGTTGATCGCATCACTGACTGTTCATCTTGCTGACAATCATCCATACTGTCTTTTTACAATTGATGTCTAGACCTTTCTTCTCGCTTTTCTTTACTACAATCTGTACAATTTCTGCAGTTTCCTTTGTCCGCCATCAACACTGTGACATCTGCATATCTTATATTGTTAAGATTGTTTCGGCCAATAAACAATCTCTCTTTACACTTTGTTCAGTTTCTGTAAGGTAGCGTTCACTATTTCATTGTTGCCTTCAGATTTCTGTATTACATGTTACTGCCACTGCTACATCTCATGCTATGAAAGCGTTGAGACCACGGGAACACCTTTGTCTTTCCAGCTCTCACGGCCTCTAGCGCCAGAATGATTTGCTGGAGGTCATGACAGAAGACATCCTTCTAGCGGTAGAAGATGTCCTTCCAGCGGCTATGTGGTCGTCTCCAGTCTGTAGATGGCAGGTAGAACTGGTAGATGACTTTGGGGTGGTTATCAGCATGTGACCGAGTTGAGTGATCAGTAATACCAGTAGCTCTCTTAGCTGTTATGTCTGGGTATGAAGTGTTGTTTTCAGGATTACCTATTCATCCCTTGGACATTAGCAACAGATACTGGAAAAAAATGGTCCGCCATTTATACTGTTTCAGAAAGTGCCTGTCTCGATAAACCATGCTCTGTTTTAACATGAGTCAGATCAAGCAAAAAAAAAAAAAATGGAGTATTAACGCCATATTTCAACTAGAGCTGAACAATCCCCTTTTTCTAGCTTCGACAGAGTTGAAAAAATTTTGGCGCATTTTTCCGGGTGATGAAATATTCTTCATCCTAAAACAGATGCAACAACGGAAGCCTGTCACTACTCTGCTGCTATTTCCATAGAAATGTTCTGAGGAGCTCCTTTCCCTAATTATTACAATTTCAGACCTTTACAACTAAGAGCCACCATATCATGTACACAGGATCGACCATTCACATTCCCTTCGTATCCCATTGGGTAGAAGGAAGTTCTACTCGGGCAGGTTCTGTCTAAAAGCCGCTGCTTTGTGGAACACATTCCCAAGAGGATACATGCCACACGACTGAAATCTTAAACTTTTCAAGGCTAGAGCCAACAGTTATTTATCTTATATATCATTAGAATCTGCATTACTTATATCCATAAAACAATCACATTCAGTACCTTGAGAGGCTCTTGGATCTTGTATTGAGTGAACAATAGTTTTAAAAAAACGGAGGTGTATCTAGATTATTAAGAATATTTCTTTTTATTTTCTATCAACCTCAAAGAGCTAATATTATAGCAGTTACTATACTTAACGCTCGGCCAAGAAAAATCGTTTTCTTATATGATAAGAAATTAATCTTCGAGTCGACCGGATTTAACTACGTCCTGATTTTTTTGTTGTTGTTGTTGGTAAAAGGGGTTCTGCAGTAACGTTGACAGAAACTAGTTACCATCATCTCCGATCGGACCACGAACTACCGCCAGTCACGATGAATGGATGTACTCACGGGAAGGCACCATGCCTTAAGAGACTACTGGGACTTAAACTCACCTCTGACCTCAAGTGGAACTCGTACATATGATCCATCGCTAAAGATGCGGGTAAAATGTTCAGCTCCCTGTACCGGTCTAGTAAGTATCTGACTCCTGCTATCTTCTACCTTAACCAGGGCCACCTCAAGGTGAAAATGGAGTACTGCTATATATTGACACTTTCCAAGCTCGATAGTCCAAAACTGTCTCCACGTCCTTGTGGGTGATGAATTATTTTCCACCCGACAATCACTTTCTCACAGACGAAATGTTGCAAGCCTCTCGCTTCCCTATCGCCATTTCAATGAAAAATGTTCAGGCACTTCCTTAGTCCCACCAATTCTAACCTTCACATTTAAGAACCGCCATCCAGACACATTGAAACGAGCCACGATGAATGGATGTATCTTGGAGAGGTACCGTGTCTTCAGAGAGTATTGGGACTTAAACTCACCCCTGACCCGAAACTCGTACATACGATCCATCGCTAAAGATGCAGGTAAAATGGTCGGCTCTTTGTACCGCTCCAGTAAGTACCTAACTCCTTATGCTATCCCCTACCTTTACAAGAGCAAGACCAGGCCCAAAATAGAGTACTGTCGTCATATTTGGGAGGCAGCTTCCCAGTCCTCGTTTTCCCGTCTCGATAGTGTTTCCGTGCCCTTGTGGGTAGTAAATTATTTTCCAAATTCTCTCTCAGAGATGTCTTGTGGCAAGCCCCTCAGTCGATACTTCCATGGAAAGGGCTTGGACAGACTAAATTCTTTGGATCTGTCAGATCTAACCTTCACAGCTAGGACCTGTCATGCTACTTACATTATAAGAAATCACGTACATTCCCTCCGTATTTCATCTGTGAGAAGTAAGTTCCACTGGAACAGCTTCCTCCTGCGAGCCACTGCTCTGTGGAACCAACTACCAAGAGAATGTCCCCCGCTCCTCACTACAATTTTAACTGTTGCACTCCTATCCATATAAACTGCCATTTAATATAATCCTCTACCTCGAGTGGCTCCGGGCCTTGTACAGAGGAAATCTTATAATAAAAAATATATATATTTGAGCCAGCTTACATATTTCTTATCGATCATTACGTTTTGTTAGTTACGATGATTTTTTTTGGGGGGGGGGGATTCTCAGTTGTATTTTGCCTCCAGTAATTTTTATTTTGTCTTCAATCTTTTCTTTTTATGTGTCATATCCATTCAGGACGTAGGCGATCATAGCTCTCCACCTCCCTCTATTCCTTTCAGCTCTCAACAAGTTCCTTCCCTCTGCTTCCTCCTCCAGACCACGTTCTGTCATCCACCTGCTTAATTAAGCCCGTCAGGTATGTCACGCGTTGTTTTCCCTTGTCTCTCTTTTCCTCTATTCGACCCGTGAGTATCAGATTCTCCAGGCTCTCCTTCCTCATTATGTGTCCCAGAAACTTCAGCTGCCTCTTTCTAGTGTTAAGTATAAGCCTCCTGTTTGTATCCTCTCTAAGATCTCATTGTTGCTTACACGCTCGGTCTATGATATTCTTATCATTCTTCTGTAGAACCACACCTCTGTCACATCGAGTCTCTTCTTCATCTTTGAGGAAATCGCCCGACATTCGCTGCCGTAAAAAAGGAAAGATGTCACGTAACAGTTCAGTATTCTTTGTTACCAAAGAATTCATCCTAAAGGCTTGGGAAATTTAATACTCACAGGGCATATCGAAGACAAGATAGGCAGGGAGAAAGAACGAGTAACTTAATTTGCAACCTCTCTAAGATTTCATTGTTGCTTACACGCTCGGTCTATGATATTCTTATCATCCTTCTGTAGAACCACACCTCTGTCACGTCGAGTCTCTTCTTCATCTTTGAGGAAATCGTCCAATATTCGCTGCCGTAAAGAAGAACGGATGTGACGTAATAGTTCAGAGTTTCCAAATTTCCGGTACACACCTGAGAAAAAATTAGAGCCAAACCGACTAAAATTCTATTGATCTGGACAACGAATTTAAGAATTATTTACATTCAGACGATTGTTCTCATCTTTGTTGTTTTTATTACAACGTTTCAGCCGATGTGCTCTCCTGCCTTCTCTCAGTCTTGATAACTTTCAGAGAATTTCGAATTGAAACTTTTTCTTTATTCTACGGGAATAGATTGTTCTCGTTCCACTCTCCATGTTTAGGGATATATCTTGTTTTTATTTCGTACTGCTCAGTTATTGCGTGCTCTGTTTGCTGTACACCCCGGCCCATCGAATGGACACGCAATTACCAAATTAAAAATCAAATCTTTAAACCACTGAATCATTGTCAGCGAGAAATGTACGGATACATGTCCGAATAATTAATAGTATATGATTTTAAACTTAGCACAGAGACACATTGGTGGTTTGGGATAAAGGCGTTTGAGAAAAAGATCGGATGGTCATAATGGCTGAAATAGGGAAGGCATACCTATCTAGATTATCGAAAATAAAAACTACGTTTTCTTTGAACTTGAATGATTGTCTGGTTTATTTTGTACGGCTTTTGCTGGTTATTTAAAGCCAGAAAATATTTTTAGATTATAAGAATGTTTGGGCGATAATAATTATTAACTGATACAAGTCTTATTAACTATTAGCTGGCGAGGGAAGATGTGGATTCATGCCTTTCCTAAAGGTATTAGCGCGTGAGTAAATATAACGAAACCGGCTGGAATTAGAACTCATCTTTCTGATTTTCAAATGCGAGTCGTTATCCATTACACTACCCACACATCCAAGCTTGCAGCAACTAACACATTCAAACTTGCAGCAACTAGTACACCCAAGCGGTTATTATACTGACCAGGCTCGACGTTGCTTAATTTCGGTGATTGTATGAAAACAGGTGTTTCAACGTGATGTGGCCATAAGACGTCTCAACTCGAACATCGGACTTTGAATTCGGTGAGAAATACGCAATCACGATCGTCAACGAAAAAATTTTCATGAAAAAATCGTTAGCAAATAGGAACTGGTGATATGTGTCATTATCAATGTTTGCTTTCAGCGCAAAAGACTTAAAAAGGTCCCCTCACTCTTTTGTAACTCCTACCCAAATCTACGCCAAATCCCATAAACCCCACGCTATTTAAGAATGTCGCGACCTCATACTTCAACTAGCCCACTTCATAAGTCGAGGCCCCCGCGTGATAAGCTGCAAATTATTGCGCCACCAGCGGCGAGGCTTCAGTTTTATCATGAGGGAGGCAATTTATTTGGTTGATTGCTAATCTTGATAGTGCATTTGGACCGGGTGCGAATCGAGAATCGTCCCCAGCTGAAAGACGAATCAGGGGGCTTTTGGGAGAGTATAATGAAGTATGGCGGTGGGGTGATATAGCATTCACAGTGATAGCGGATATGCGAGACGAGCTTATTGTCGTCGTGACAGAATAATGATTGTTGCAGATTGAGACGAGTGTTAAGAGCAGCAGCAGCAGCGACCGTAATAGCAACAGAAACCAGATTTGCGAGAGTGAGTATTGGAATGATGGTCGTTCTACTGATGACAAGGCAGTTGCCTGTTTCGAACCCTGACAAATAAGAAAATTACGAATGTTAACGTTTAACGTAGACATCTTCAAATTAGTAAATATATATAACGCAGTAATTCAAATTTTATTGTTTCCCCATTTGTCCTCGAGTCTCAAGCGAGGCCTATCTTTATCTACAAATTCAAGTATAAAACTGGCCAATGTTTACTTAGAGACTCAAGTATAAACCCAAACCAATGTTTACCTACAGACCTTATTTAATATTAAGAATAATGGGATAGTGTATATTAAAGAAAAAAGGTTTAAAATTCTGGTCTTCAAAGTGGGACGATTCTTCAAAATATTCACTTCGACGAATAACAATGTTACAAGCCGTATTATGGCATATTTTGTCCTTGTATCATGCTAAACACACCTTTTAAATATGGTGGATTGTGGAACGGCAGATATAAAATTAAGGTTATGAATGCTGATAAAGTTTCTTCTAATTGATAAATTGCCGAAACACCAATTTTCAACGCTTATTGCTTCATAAACAGACCTTATTTAATAATGAAAATCTTGGATGAGTAATTTAAGCGGTCTTTCGAATGCTAATTTTTCTATTAGCATGACAGACCAGTTGGTTTCGTTATATTCACTCACGCGCTAATACCTTTAGGAAAGGCATGAATCCACATCTTCCTTCGCCTGCTATTAGGTAATAAAACTTGTATCAGTTAATAATTATTATCGCCCAAACATTCTGATAATCTAAAAATATCACTAGTGCCTATTTGCTAACGATTTTTTCATTATCAATTCGATAATCTAGATAGGTAAGCCTTCCCTATTTCGGTCATTATGACCATCCGATCTTTTTCTCAAACGCCTTTATCCTAAACCACCAGGAAGAGGCAACTGGGATGCATAATGAGGAAGGAGAGCCTGGAGAATCTGATACTCACGGGTCGAATAGAGGGAAAGAGACACCAATGTGTCTCTGTGCTAATTACTTTCTTCTAATTGAGAGATTGCCAAAACACCATTTTTCAACGCTTATTGCTTCATAAACAGACCTTGTTTAATAATGAAAATATTGGATGAGTAATTTAATCAGTCTTTCGAATGTTAATTTTTCTATTATTAGTAAATACTACTATCATTTTTATAACAGTAATTGTCGTCATAATAGTAGCAGAAATAATAATAAATAATTTTATCTTAGTAATATTAGTATTAATAATAGTGGTAACATTAAATATTATTACTTTGAACAGTTACATAATTAAATATTAACACAAGTGAATTACCTAAAAAAGCTGTTTCCCTCTTTAAATAATAAATGAATCATAAATATGAATTATATATATTAGTTTATAATTAAGTTATTTTATGTTAATGTCTGGACCTTCTCAAGTAATTTTAAGTATGAAAGAATAGAAATTTTAAATTACATCTAACTCACTCATGTCTTCGCTCCCACTTCCTCACTTCGTTAATTTACATATGTTTAACACGGCCCGTCAAAAATGTGTAAATTACTTTTCATTTTTTGTTTCAACCTTTGGAAGTAAAATCTGATGATCCGCAGTCCTTTAAAAGGGCTGTGGTAAAATAATTTATTACTTGGAAAGTGGTCTGTTTTAAATTTAATATATATATATATATATATATATATATATATATATATATATATATATATATATATATAATTGGTGTATATGGAATGAATTCAGAGGACCGGATGGAGTAACGTCTATTCTAACGTAATTTCAACGAAGAAATAAATTGAATAACATGTGTATTTTCCCTTTTCTCCTCGGTAATTTTATAATTTTAAACTTAATAGTGATCAAATTTGGATTTTAAAATTGGCAGTTTTTAATTTCAATATCAAATTCTATCATATATTTTAATAATTATTAGTTAGAATAAATTCTTTTTTTTAAATTTTACCCGTATTTTAACGATCTGAATAGCTGTTATAACATGACTTCATTGTCAGGCTTTTTGAATTTTCCTATACTTGTATTTTGATTGGTCATTCTAGCTTTTGGAACAATGTTTTCTCCTCGTGAAGGATCGTCAACTAATTTGAAACTTTTAAAACCATTTGTTTTGCATTCAACATCATCACTTGATAAGACACCGGAAGTGTTGAAACAAAATTGCTATTTTTGTAGTGATATTTTATAACATGTTTATGTTATAAATTTTCTAAATAAATAATTATATATATATATATATATATATATATATATATATATATATAGCGTATTGAAGGAGCATATCAGTATTTAAACATATATTATTAAATATAACAGACAATGAATGTCTATTATGCCTGATCATGAGCCATTCTAATGTTCCAATGTTTGTTTTAATTTCTGGTGTAAACTCAACAAGATTACAGTCACAACACATTACATTGCATCTCGACATTGGTTCTGTTGTAATACTTCGGTCTGTTGCGTGGTATGACGTCATAAAAACGCATCTTAAACTTAAGATCTGCGTCTGTTATTCCGCGACCCTTATCGTCGCATAGCAATCTTCGATGCCAAAATAACAAAATATCTTTGTTTCATGTCTGTATAACCACTCTGAGGATGGCTCACGTGAGCCGAAAGCTTAGGACCAACTTAAAAAAATATCCAAATGTTGGACAATTTCTGTTTTTATTTTCATCAGAAATTAATGTAAACATTCGGACATTAAAACGGCTCATGACCAGACATAATAAACATTCATTGTCTGTTATATTTAATTATATATATATATCTAGACATATATATATATATATATATATATATATATATATATATATATATATATATATATATATATGGGCGTTGTTTGTGTGTGTCTATTCACGTTTTGTTAAATATGACGGACAAAGAATATCTTGTGAGTTTTTTAAATTAATTTTTCTTGTGTCCTTAGCAACATATTTTCTTTTTTGGAAACTGGGTGTGTGCCGAAATTGGTGTTCCGGGTCTTTTTTTAGTTAATACTTTAAGCCTTTTTTAAGGATGTGTGATTAATTTGTATGGAAAGAAACATAAATATATTTTGTTTTTTGTTCTCTATAGTGTATGACAAGCATTTTTATTAGAAATTTTTTTCATACTTTTGTTTAGTAAGGTCAGGCCATTCTGATCACGTTCGTACGCGGTGCTATTAATGGTGCGACCTGCATAAAAGGAGGGTTGCGCAATTATATAACAATATGTATGTAAGTTTGTGTGTGTAAAGACAATTTATATTTTACATGTATACTGAGTATATATATATATATATATATATATATATATATATATATATATATATATATATATATATATATATATATAGGAAAACAGACCACTTTAAGGTTCCATTATAATAATTTATTTCACCAGAGCCCCTTTAAAGGACGCCGGATCATCAGATAGCACTTCCAAAAAGATGAAACGAAAAATGAAATGAAAATTGATGGGTAGTGTAAAGTTTTTGTAATTTAACAGAGTGTAATAAGCAGTGGTTAGAGAGACATGGTAGAGTTTAGAGAGGGTTTAATTTAATATTTCTCTCAATCATATTTAGTATTGGGGAAGGAGGGTGACCAGACCGTGACCTATTTAAACGGTCAACTTAGCGGAAGTGATATATTGAAATGTAATGGGGAGAAGAGAGAAAAAAATATATATATGTAAATGAACGTATGTATATGTAGGATTTGCATTGTAAGTGTATATATATATATATATATATATATATATATATATATATATATATATATATATATATATATATAAACAAAATCTTTAATATTACCTTCAAATATTACTCCATCTTAATTCGAAACCTAAACTTTAATTAAGAAAGATTACCCATCTAAAAATAATTACAAATTACATTTATAAGTTAGATTCAAACTGATAAAGAGGTTACTTTAACTGTCTTTTACAATATTAAAAGAGTACTATTAGTCGGGTAAACAAACTGTTATAGTTTAAAACTGTTTTTAATGTGTTCTCTATTAACGTGTTAGTACTTAACTTATATTAAATCCCTAAATTATTTGTAAAAAAAGTTAAATATTTAAATTGCTAGCAAGCATGAAATTAATTTCTTCTTGGATTTTTTTAGATATCAAAATTACTATCAAACATTAAAATCTATTTTTTGCATAAATTGCTAAAACTTACCACCCCTCTCCTTCATATGTAAAACCCATTTACAGCCTCTTTCTCTTTACTTCCCCTTCTTTCTTTTCCCTATTACTTTTCTCTCTTCTCTCTTTCCCATTCAATATATCACTTCCGTTAAGTTAACCGTTTAAATAGGTCAAGGTCTGGTCACTCCTCCTCCCCCAATACTAAGTATGATTGAGAGAAATATTAAATTAAACCCTCTCTAAATTCTACCATGTCTCAATAACCATTCCTTATTACACTCTCTGTTAAACTACAAAAACTTACACTACCCATCAATTTTCATTTCATTTTTCGTATCATCTTTTGGAAGTGCTATCTGATGAGCCAGCGTCCTTTAAATAGACTCTGATGAAATAAATTATTATAATGGAACCTTAAAGTGCTCTGTTTTTCTTTAAAATATTAGCTCTGGATTTACATTGAGCTCTCAGGATTTCATCCTCCTTGGGACTACCCATACGGATTACTAAGTTTTTCATATCTTATATATATATATATATATATATATATATATATATATATATATATATGAAAGTGAACATTGAAGTCAACACTTGGAGGTGACCGGCTGTTTTATGCTAGACACTTTCATATTTACACACGCTCTATCTCCACTATTGAGCACTTTATACCATAAATATACCACATCTTAAGAGTATATTTCTATATATATATATATATATATATATATATATATATACATATATATATATATATATATTATGATTTTTATGTTTATACATTCTTTTTAAAGATACAAATATTTAAGTAAATGCTCTAAAAACAGTAAAATCCACCTTGCTAACTGAAATGCTCCTCTGTGGCGAAATCGGTAAAAGCACGTCAGGCTATATGACGGTTCCGTATAGGATACAGGTTCGATTCCTGTCGGAGGACGCATATTTTCTATGACAATTTCTTGGACATTCAGGCCGGTAAATGTTGTCAATACTGTTTATTATAAGACATAGCATTTAAATATTTGTATATATAAAAAAGAATGTATAAACATAAAAATGTCTTAAAATAATTGTCGAACTTTGTCCATTTCATAATATATTTATATATATATATATATATATATAGAAGCGGCCATAATATAAGGGAGGGAAACAACAAAGATATAAATATGGGTATTACTTAAAAAGTAATGCATGATTAGCAATGAAATTTTTTCTGAATAAAGATTAGGGTGTAATGCAAAAATATTATACAAAGTAGTAATAGTTTTTTTTTTTTTAACAAAGATTAAATGGAACAAAGGAAATAAGCGACTGGACAAAAGTTAAGGAACGATGTTAATAATTTGCATAAACTTTTAATTTACATAGTTAAAAAACTTGATGGAGCTTTTCAACTATAAGTAAAAGTTCATTTATCATTAGGACTTTATTTTTAAGTAATATGGTAAATTCTACACGCAAAACGCTTTCTTTTGAAGAAAAAAAAACTCATTGTAACTATCAAGAAAAAAAGTCAATTTCAGAAATTTCTGATATTGTTCATAGGCCCAAAATGTCGTTCATTGTGTAATTAGCAGGTATAAAACCGACAAAACTTTAGATGCAAAACCAAAACCCGGCAGAACTCCAAAAACATCGCAAAGAGAAGATCGAAGAATTTTTAGAATATCTACAAAAAAACCGTTTTGAAACTGCTACATCAATTGCCCGTAAATTTAATGAAGATACAGATAATAAGATCTCAAGGAAAACGGTTGCTCGCAGGTTAAAAATGCAAGATTGCATACCCGTATTCCAGCTTCGAAGCCTCTCATTTCAAAGCGAAACCAAAGGGCACGCCTGGAGTATGCGAGAGAACATGTTGTTTGGACTTACGCACAATGGGATACAGTTCATTTCAGTGACGAGTCCAAGTTTGCTATATTTGGTTCTCATGTCTTCTCTTTATTTTGGAGAAAACTGTCCAACTTCCCTGACATGAAGGAGGATTGTTATTACATAGTAATTCAGCAAGCATTTTTTGTTTCTTAGTATTGTGTTGGTGCATAATTATCAGGCATTTTCGTAGGCGACATTTGTTAATAAAAATTGCTGTTTTGTTTACTTTTTTTTAATAAAAATATTATTTTGATTTCAAGTTATAAAAACGTGTGTCGATAATCATACTCTCCGGAATAATCATTTAAAAATGTTATTGTTGAATTGTTATGTTTCTTTTTTCATAATAAATATTGTTTAAAAAAACGCCTGATAATTATGCACCAACCAATACATTGTTTAGTTTTTGGAAGGCATATTCTACTATTTTAATCTCCAATTCGTAGTAGCTCTCATCTTGGGCTTTTTATCTTGCAGAAATACGTCTCCGAGTAGGAATTTATAATATTTAATACAATGTTAAAAATCTTTGTTCTTTTTTTATTTATTAATGTGTCCACTATACAAGGGCCAGGACCACTCGAGATAAATCGTTACCGAAAGCGTTTGTTGCATGAGTGAAGCATAAAAGATAAGAGTGATTGATTTATTTTTCGGTTTGCAGATTATTTAAAGCCAGAATATTTTGGGGATAATAATTTACTGATACAACTCCTACTAATTAATCCATAGATAAGGGGAAAATAGGGTCGATTAATACCTTATCAAAGTTTGTTTGCGCATAAGTGAATATAAGCAACCTGAGTGGAAATCGAACGGCCCCTCGAATTCCAATTCCGACTTGTTATCCATTACACCACCCGCACATCCAATCTTACAGCACCTGGCATTTCAAAGCGTCATCCATCTAGGTACCAGGTTCGACGTTCATTAAAGGTGAACATACGAGAACCAGGGTTTCAACGGGATATGGCTGTAAGCTCCTAAGGATTAAGAGGCGGAGTTTATGAGGATGTGCGGAAAGATAGCGGTTAACCCTAGACTTGAACAGATTAATATAGTAGTGATCGGAAAAGCACCCTCTTGGGAGTCATTTCCACAATGGAAGGAAACTAAGTGGCACTTACTTCACACTAATGGAATATGAGTGTGGTTACCCTCAATGTCCGCAGCGTGGCTGAAGTTAGTAAATACCAATAAAACAAAGCTTAGCATGCTTGGTGGCTGAGATTGTTGCATATCCCCATGTTATGGGATCTTACCCATAATAATAATAATGAACTATTCAATACTTAATAAATACTGCACCTCAGTCAGTAGGCGAGAGTCAGTAGTTCAAGTCGAGTCAAGAGTCGAGTCAGAGGCAGTCCGAAACAGAGTCGCGTTCAGACAATTACTGCAAGACATTGGAATAGTGATACTGGTTGAGACTACATTGTTCTCTCTAATAAACCTTATTGTTCATACTAACATTTCTACTTCTCTGTATATATTCCTGTTTGTAATATATCTGTGTTATTCCATACCTGTGTTCGAGTTCTTCTTTATTGGTTCTACCTTGGACTATCACCGTGGTACAAGGAACCGGACCATAGCACTCCAACAGGTGCCAGCGGTCAGAGTTCAAGTCCAGACGAGGCAGATTTAAGGAAAATGGGAACAAAAATGACGCTTAGAATTAGAATCAGAAAGAGTTGAAATTTCTACGGTACATAACGAGTAAAGAGGGTTTGGTGAATTTGACACTCACATGGAATATTGGAGGAAACAGGGAAACAGTGACTAAACTATTTAGAGGATTAGATGGTGAAAAGATAAAAATAGCTAAAAAAAAATTATAGGATGTTGCGGAAACTCATGATCGCTTACGTCCCGAATAGTCACGACGAGAAGAAAATTTTCAAAACAGGTAGAATCTTCTTACACTCCCCGAAAATAATGGCTGGATACAAGTTTTCGTGCGCAACTGCCTGCTAGGTTGTCTAACCAATCCCTGTTGCAGACACTTGCTCAGGCACATTTCTATTCTAACACCAACAAAGACAACAGGTGATTTATGCTGTAGCTATGCGCATTCTCTGACGTGATGAATAGTTTGAACAAGGCCACAACTTCTGTTTACTTAATTTCTCTCACAAGGTTGGTCAACACGTGGTATGTCTTTTCAGGTCGTTTCTAGAATTGCCAGACGCTGGGATCTCCTCGGACCGATAACATAAAGAAATCGACCATGGTGAGATTTGAAACCGGGACTTATAGAGTTAAGCTAGGAAATGGAACGTTCTAACCACTCTGCCACGCCACCACATTCAGCCATGCGTCCTAAAGTAAGTTAGGAAATACCAATAGAATTGCTACACGTTAATTAGAAGAATCCGGTGAAGCCTAAGATCAATGTCAAGGGACAGCAGATGGAAACGGTGAAGCATTTCGAAAGCCTTGACGCACTCGTCAGTGAAGAAGTTTTCAAGACATTTACTGGCAAGCGCTGCACAGGCCCTTTCAATCAACGCAGGCGCCACCACCCCCTCCAGACTTCGCTTCTCGGTCCAACCTTCTATCGAATTTACATAAATGATTTTCCTAAGAGTATCCAACGATCATTGGTGAATATCTATGCTGATGATACAATAGTATATGGGTGCACATTAAAAGCTCGAGATAACCAGAGCTTGGCAGCTGATCTCTCCTCTGATCGAACTCTAACAGCTTAGTGGGGGTAAAACTAGCCGTTCACATTCAGTGCCTCGAAAAACAAACTAGTAACATTCCATCATCGCCGACCGATCACGATGAACGGAAGTTTCCTCAGTTACACCATGTGCGTTGAATGCTTATTGGAGACGTAAACTCAAACCAGATTTGAAGTGGAACTCGTACATACGGTCATCGCTAAAGATAAATGGTAAAATGGCCGGTTCCTGTTATGCCCAAGTAAGTACTTGACTTTTATTATCTTCTGCTTTTACGAGGCCCAGATATGGTTAAATAACGGAATACTATTACTATATAGCCACAAGAACTATCTAGTCCTAACTTTCCAGTCCCAAAAAGCGTCTCCGCGTCCTTTTGGTTGACGAATTATTTTCCATCCTACAACCTTTTTGTAATCGCTCGGTCCACTCGTCAGGAGATATCAGCAATTAACTCCAGCAACTACCCGGCTCCTTCCCCTTTCCTCTACTTTCACAAGAGCCAGATCAGGTCTAAAATGGTGTACTACTGCCATGCAGGGGTAGGAAAATATTCAGTTACTACTTTTCGATCTCGATAGAGTCCAAAGGCGTTTCTGTCTCCTTGTGGGTGAATAATTATTTTCTACCCTACAAACCCTTTTTTCGCAGTTGAAACGCCCGCAATCTTCTCGCTGCTCCATGGAAAATGTTCAGCTGAACCTCATTTCCACCAGTCATAAACCTTCACGGCTAAAACCCGCCCCGCTATGTAGTGAACCGCCCTCATTCTCTTCGTATTCCACAGGTTAAATCAGGGGTCACCAAAATCTTTTCACAGAGGGCCAGAGAGAAGGACAAGCGCGGGTTGGATAACCATGTTGTTCAATACAATACACTGAACGCACAAAAATAGAGAAAAAACATACTTATTTACTAAAAAGTTACCTAAGAAGGTGACAATAGCAATAAAATAGTTATATCACACCAAGCGCAAACATATCCGAATCTCACAAACTAAGCAGCACTAAAGTTTAGTGAGATTTGTGAAACTAGCGTTTACCTTTTAAAAAATAATTAATATTTATTTTGGTATTGCTGCATCCAACCATAAGAAATGCTTTCAAATGTTCCTCAGTCAACCTCTTTACATGTGCTGACTTTACATACTTTAGATTTTATAAGTTCAGGCAAAATATATGACATAATTCGCTGAAGTCAGTCCTTTTTATATACGGCACTCTTCAACCCGGTTTAAAGACGGCAATGAAAGTTAAAACATGATTGCTGCTGAAGGCTCGTGATCACTTTTCTTAGAAACTTCATTGTAGCTACTTAAACAAAAAGCGCTCGGATATCAAAAATTGCAGAATTTTTTATTTCACTGATTTTTCTAAAATTTATATTACTGTTAGATGCAATAAACAGATTGGTCAAAATTTGGCATTTTACTTCCATTTATTTTAATTTTTTTCTACATAGTAAGTTTAACTACAATCTACTGATAATTCCATATAAATAATTATATTTTAGTTCATTTGTGGCACAGTGAAGCGGCAGGCCGGATGAACTGACCTCGGGAGCCGGAGCCGGCCCGCAGGCTGTAATTTGGTGGCTTCTGGGTTAGATGTAAATTCCACTCGAGCAACTACTTCTCACGAACCGCGGATGCTTCCCCAATCACTGCAATCTTAACCTGTTCAAGTCTAGGGTTAAATGTTATCTTGCCAACATATCCGCATAAACTGTGTCATTTACTCTGTAACCCTCTACCTCGAGTGGCTCTTGGACCTTGTACAGGGTGAATATCATTGTAAAAAAAAGACTGCAGCAACACGGTTAAGACTGAAACCCATACAGAGAGACATGAACATCAGCCTTGCAACAAAGAGAGACGCCTGTAGCACTTGCTCTATATATCTTCCCGTGTACATGTGAATCCTAGATTCTCATAGTTCTTCTTCTTCTTCTCCTTCTTCTTCTTCTCCTTCTTCTTCTTCTTCTTCTTCTTCTTCTTCTTTTCTTCTATGTGCTGTGTCCCATTGGCAATAATGGCTGTCCACAATTTCCTGTCTAGCTCTCAATACATTTTATGTTTTTGTTATCTCTCCTAAAAGCTGTTCTGCCACGCATTTACAAAAGATCGTTAGCTAATATGGCACGTGGAACTAGAACAGTCTACCCCAGTGATCGAAATAAAGGGTTCAGTTCGAAATTCCAACCACCTGAAGAAGGCCGGAGCGTACAACGGCCGAAACGTTGTGACAAATATGGCGACAAAGATGAGGACAATAGTCCGACTAATGTAAATACTGTATCGTTAGCTAAGTTATTCGCCGTTTTCCTCTATTCTTCTTGTCATCATTATGTCCTATGAGTGTCAAATTTTCCAAGCGCTCTTTCCTCATTATGTGTCCTAGACATTTCAATTGCCTCTTTCCTATCAAAGCATTTCCTAGAAATCGAATAAAGTAATAATTGGTTAGCGCAAGATCAGATGAATATGGCGGCTAGGGTAAAACAGACCAACCACCTTCAGACCACAGTCGAATTTAAAAAAATCAGTTCACTCCTTGGAAAGCAGTAAAGCCACTAAGAACGAAAGGGTTACTGAGTGTAAAAGAATAAGAACACAGAAACATTATTAAGCCGCTAGAACGATAGAAGAGTAATCAGGAAGACAGTAGATAACGATTAACATTGGATTTAATTTTTTGAAGATAAAAGTTGGCTAGAAAACATGGTGCTTGGAGAGAGTTCCACAAGCGAGAAGTGCGAGAAAAGCAGCTGTTAGCATAGAACTTACGGTTTCATCTAGCCAATGCAACTGTAAATGATGAGATCTTGTTAAAGGAAAAATGGGATGCTGAGGCTACTTGACAAAATCTGACAGACTCTCCAAGAGTATACTTAGTGCAAAGGAAAAGAGAAAATAGACAGCGTAAGTTAAACAGCGAAAGAAGTGAGCAGTCAATATGAATGGACAAAAAGGACCTTTGCCAAAAATCATGCCCGATGTCACGACCATGAGAAATGGAATCCTTTGATGATCCGTTCAGTAACAGTGATGGTGCTTAAGAAAGAAAATTCTGTTTTTTTTTTTTTTCATAGTAGGTTTATTCGGAAACTCTCCAGCCATTTAATATTATTAGAATAAATAGCCTGCTTCGGGTAGTAGCGCCTTATCCCATTTAAACCTTGCATACATATCGTTAAGTATTTTCCATTTTTCAGAAAGTCTGCAATCTCTTTACGTTCTCTTTAATCATTGTTTGAATTTAGTTCATTTTTTTCAGCTTCTGGAAAAGCTAAAATTCATAAGGAACCCAATCAAGGGAAGTAGCAGTGGGTTCTTCAATGTAATGTTTTTCTATAAAAACAAACAAAAAAAACAAATAATAAAGATAAAAAGAACTACCTCCACCTGCGGCAGATTGCAAAATCCACGTGATTTACAAATTTCAGTCATCGTGACCGAAGTGTCACCACGAGTGGCCGAAATTGCTGGGTATCTTTATCGAGTCGACATTTCTAGATAGATTGCCAACCAAGGCTGAAGAACATCTCTCTGATTGTTGACACACCAACTAGTTTTGAATTCAGAGTTGCCAGTCTCCTAAACTGGATCCCAGCCGAGGCTAGAGAGTCCGGTCTGCTCTGATATTTAACCGATAACTGGGGGCGAGGAAACAAAAATGGATTCATACCTTTCCGAAGGGTATTATTGCGAAAGTGGATGTAACTGGCAGAATTCGAACTCTGCTCGTCGGTACACTATCCGTACATTCGCTGTTTGGCAAAAATAAAAAAATAAAAGAAGCCCTACACGAAAAGGTGACAGTCACATATTGGACATGTTCTCCCAACATGACTATAATAGAATCAATCACTATTATTTGCCGAAAAATTAAGAAGCTGAACGTAAACACGAGTACATTCTGTAATCTATGAATCTCATTGATAACTGTAGATATAATTAAAACGATCAGAGTACTATCTATTTTCTTTTTTTTTTTTTTTCTCACAAAATGGCACAAGAGAAGCCCTGATCTCACCACCGTGGATTTCCCTGGGGTGCCGAAAACAATTCAAAGGTCATGGGAAAGACTGATATAAGAGACCTAATGACGGAACCAGAAGACACTGGATAATAGTGTATTTAGTAAGTTGAGAAATGTGTTGTTCGCCCCCATTCTTGTTTTGGTGAGGTGGGTGTTAGCTGGTGCCGGGGTTGTGCCGTTCAAAATTACCGCTTAAATCTGTCTCTTGATTACGGGCAGTTCACTTCACGTTTTCTCTTTGAGAAAAAAAAAATGTTACTTGTTATACAGTAAGTTTCTCCTTATTTACAGAAAATTTGTGCTAAGATCACCAAAATGATGCTTGAAACCGAGGATATTTTCAAAACAAGGCGATTATGGCTCTCCACAACTTCCTGTCCCTTGTAGCTCTTACTAAACTTTGTCTTTCTCTTATTTCTCCTAAACTCTGATCCGACATCCATTTACTCAATACCACCAAGCATTTTGCTTTCCTCTATTCTTCTTGCCCTCTATCAGTCCAGTGAGCATCAGATTTTCCAATCCCCCTTTCCTCATTATGCACCTCTGAAACCTCAACTATCTCTTCCTGGCGTGAAGTATTAGTTTTATGTTTGTTGCTATTTTCTTCATGTCATGAGTCATTACCTATAACTACAGAATGAACTCTTCCTAACACTATGTATACTACGTCTCTCAAGAGAGAGGAACGAACCAAGCCGAGCTTCTCGGCTTGACGGTCGAACTCTCTGCCTCTGAGCAGAGAGCAACCCGGACGAGGCTCCGCCGAAGGGCAGAGTTTCGTTCGGGAAGGTTGACCAACCCGAAACCGTTTATACGGGTACTACGGGCATTTTTTGGCCGAGCCTACGGGCTCAGGAAACCCACGTTAAACTCGGCCATGTGTCACATGCAACCCTCGTGGGAGGGTGGCTAGATACCGAATCAAGCCGAGCTTCTCGGCTTGACGGTCGAACTCTCTGCCTCTGAGCAGAGAGGAACCCAGACGAGGCTCCGCCGAAGGGCAGAGTCTCGTTCGGGGAGGTTGACCAACCCGATTCTGTTTATGCGGGTTCTATGGGCATCTTTTGGCCGAGCCTACGGGCTCGGGAAACCCACATTAAACTCGGCCTCGTGCCACATGCAACCCTCGTGGTGGTGGGGGGGGGTGGCTAGATACCGAATCGAGTCGAGCCGATAGTAGTTCACTCCAAACCAGACTGACAGTCATACTAACACCTTCCACATCTTGTATTATTATTTCGTGTAATATAACTTCGTTATTTCTACTCTTGTGTTTGTGTTGTTCTTCCTTGGTCCTAACCTTGGACCATAACAGTAATGGATTTGACTGGGATTCGAACTCGTCTCTCCTAAACTGGACCATAACACTTCAAAACATCCTCGCTGCAGTTTAGTACTTTTTTGCTTGTTTCTAGCGATTTTTTTTCTATTTCTTAGTACTCTGCTTCGCTTTTCCGATTATGGGCTCCAGTTCCCATGGGTGATTAATCAAAGATATGACGCTTTGTTAATGTCAACCTGGGTAGACAGTTTCGGCCTGCGTACGACTGCGTTAGGGAAGGCTTTAAAGCCATACAAGGGGATGATCGTAATCTTGAGAGTGAAATTGGGTAGCCGAAACTTTTCCAAGGCCCCCTTCCTCATTATATGGCCCTCAGCTGTCTCTTTCAGATGCTAAGTATTTCTTTTTCTTCAAAACTTCGTATTGCTCACATTTTCACCCCATGGTATCTTCAGTATCCTTCTGTAGAACAACATTTCTGTTCCTTCAAGTCTCCCATTCATTTTTGAGGAGATCGTCCAGCACTCATTGCCATACAGGAGGAAGGATATCACATAACAGTTCAGTACTCTTTTCCTTATTTCTAGCGAATTTTTTCTATTTCTTAGTACTCAGCTTAGCTTTTCTGATTATGAGCTCCAGTTCCCATGTCTGATTAATCAAGGATATGACGCTTTGTTAATATCAAATTGGGGAGACGATATCAACGTGCGTGTGACAGTGTTGGGGAATGTTTTTTAGCCATACAAGGGGATGGCCCTAATCTAATGAAATTGGGTAGCTGAAACTTTTCCAAGGCCCCCTTCCTCATTATATGGCCCTCAGTTGTCTCTTTCAGATTTTAAATATTAGTTTCTTTTTCTTCAAAACTTCGTATTGCCCACATGTTCAGACCATGGTATCTTCAGCATCCTTCTGTAGAACAACATTTCTGTTCCTTCAAGTCTCCCATTCATTTTTGAGGAGATCGTCCAGCACTCACTGCAAGACACGAGGAAGGATATCACATCAGCACTCTTTCCTTATTTTTAGCGAATTTTTTTCTATTTCTTAGTACTCTGCTTAGCTTTGGAAGGCACCTTTCGCTATCCCAATACGCCTTCGTATTTCACTGTCACACTTTCTTTCCTGTATTAAAACACTTCCTACATATTTAAATTCCCGTACTTGTTTGATGTTGATATCTCCGATTTTCTATTTGCACATTGGGCGCATCCTTCTGCTAGCAAATATGCATTTTATTTTCTTGCAGTTGATATTTGATATTTTCTAGCTTACCTTCACTATCTTCTGTAGCAAGTTTTTCTAGCTTTCTCTTTGTGTCTGCCATCAACACTGCCATCTCCATAAGTTATTGTTGTGGAGTAATTTTCACAGTGGAGGCTTGTATTTCACTGAGTCGGTCCTAAGAAAAGTTCGACGTACAAAACGTTAGGAACTTGAAATAATAGTTAATGACGCAGCAATCTAGTTGTGGTGGTTGATACTTTAATGTCCGACATCGACTGACTCGAACAACTCACTCTGAGCTCACTGGCAACTGCTGCTACTACTACTTATGTGTGGGAGAGTCTATTACAATAGAATAGGTATGTTCTAGTATAACAGTTATGTTGTTAGGACTGTTGCTGCCAATAAATCCTTAGTAGTAACATTATATTCGCGATGTTTTTATCATATCTGTACATTGTATTTCTGTTTTTTTTTTTACAATGCTGTTCACCCTCTACAAGTCTGGAAAACAACTCGAGGGAGAGCGTTAAAGAGTAAGAGGTACGGTTGATGCGGATATGAGTGGTAAATAACGGTTAACCCTAGATTTGAACAGGTTAAGATTGTAGCAATCGGGGAAGCATACACTTAGAAGTCAGTTCATTAAAAAAAGCGGCTCGAGAAGGTTTCATCTCACCAATGCAATGCAAAGGGAATTAGGCTGGTTCGCTAAAATGTGCGTAGCATACCGAGTCTTAGTCGTGAAGGTTATGGCTGGTGTAACTAAGGTTCATCTAAACACTTTCCATGGAAATAGCGATAGGGAATCGAGAATAGAGAAGATTTTTGACTGCAAGAAAGGGGTTGTAGAGTGGAAAATATTTTTGTTACCCACAGGGAGGCACAAATGCCTTTGGACTCTTTCGAGATTGGAAAGTGGTGACTGAATATTTTCCAACCCACATACGGCAGCAGTATTCAATTTTCGACCTGATCTGGCTCTTGTAAAGGTAGAGGGTAGCGGAAGGAGTCAGGTACTTGCTGGAGTCAATTGCTGACACCTCCTGACGAGTGGACCAAGCGATTACAAATAGGATCCGTCTAGAACACTCTGGAGTCGGTAGTGCTGAATATAACTTTAATCAGCTAAGTGATAAATATTTATATTTGTATTAATCACACACACACACACACACACACACACACACACACACACACACATATATATATATATATATATATATATATATATAATCGATCACATGTAATAAATATTATGAAATCAAAATTTGGTACAAGCCTATGGTAGGCCTGGAACAAATTACGTTATTTACGTTGACTTCGCACTCACAAGAACTGAAAAGAATTAATTCACCTTCCTTCATGAATAATAAGATAAACCAGGACCTGGTGCCTTAGGTACCTTGTGCAATCAGTCGAGGAGAAAGCTAACTCTGAATTCTCAAATAAGGAGAGCTGGTTGAATCCAACCCTATTGTAACCAAATCATTTACTTGCGTGGTTAATTGAGTCCTTCAGTTGTATACGGAATTGTTAGACCCTATACGTCGAAATCGACAGTAGATTCAATATATATATATATATATATATATATATATATATATATATATATATATATATATATATAGTGGGTAGCAAAAGTATTTAACACATTGGTTTTTTTCTTACATATCAAAAAAAATAATAGATCAATTTCAACGAAACTTATAGGAAATATTTAAAGGAACATTGTCGATCAAAACATAGAAGGAAAATTTAAAACTATTGTTTTGTGAAACATTTATTAACAATAAATAAAATAACCCATATGCAAAAGTATTTAACACCAATGCAAATATTACGCTAGAAGAGACGTGTTGTCATGATTCCTACCCATATTGATATGATGTGATATGTCGACCAATGACAGCACTGCACGACACTCAACTGGCTATTAGATAACAGCTCTGAGAACACTGCAGCTATTCTGTTGCCACTACAATGGTGAAAACAAAAGAAATGTCAAACGACATGCGCAAGAAGATCATAAAGAATCACAAAGATGGTAAGGGATATAGAAAAATCGCTCAAAATTTGAATTTGCTTGTGAGTACAGTTGGTGCTGTTGTTCGAAAATAGAAAAAAATCGATACTATTGAAAACATTCAAAGGAGTGGTTGTCCCCATATCTTAAATGAGGCTAATGAGCGATACATTTCCCGTACTGTGAAGAAAAATCCATTTTCAACTCGTCGAGTAATTCAGAATGATTTGAAAAATGCCGGAATTGAAGTTAGTAAAGATACAATTAAAAGATCACTGAATCGTGCGGGTCTCACTTCAAGATCACCGAGAAAGACTCCATTACTGAAACGCCGACATGTACAAGCCCGTTTGAATTTTGTAAAGAAATATGAAATTGAATCTAATGATTTCTGGGAGAAAGTAATTTGGTCAGACGAAACGAAAATAAAGCTTTACGGACGAAACATGCGCACTCATGTATGGAGGAAAAAAGGAGCGGAACACGAGCCAGCAAATACCATCCCTACAATCAAACATGGGGGTGGACATATTATGATGTGGGGTTGTTTTTCCTCAAATGGATTTGGAAAAATGGAAATCATTGAAGGAACAATGAATGCTGCAAAATACACTCAAATTTTGTCAACTCAACTCTTGAACAGTGCCACATGTTTGGGACATGGTCGTGATTTTGTATTTCAGCAAGACAATGAATCGAAGCATATTGCTAAAACAACTAAGAATTGGTTTAATAATAATGACATGAATGTCCTGGAATGGTCAAGCCAGACACCGGATTTAAATCCAATCGCAAACTATTGAAGTTACGAGTTCATAAAAGAAATCCATCGAAATTAAACAAATTGAAGAAAATTTGTGAAGAAGAATGGGTCAAAATACCAACAAGTACCTGCAAGAAACTAGTTGAAGACTACGGGAAATGACTGGAGGCTGTGAAGCAGAACAGAGGCCACTGTATTCGTTTCAATATCCCATGGCGACAACGGCGTGACACCAAATCAAACCGAAAACACTTTTTCTTCTGAAAAATAGAGAGGATATATTTGCTGAGATATGTTCTTCTATACACGTCTGGAATGTAAACAATAACTGGTTTACCGAAAACAGCTTTTCATACTTACTGGATCGCATCATTCAAATGACAAAATTCCCGATTTTTCATTTAATGCTGATCATTTTTTAATTTTTCATACCGTATAAATTGCTAATGTATGAAAAAAAAAAAAAAAAAATGGGCGTTCGCGCATTGTCAGGAGTGGGATTCGAACCCACGCCTGGAAGACCCGACTGCGACCTAAACGCAGCGCCTTAGACCGCTCGGCCATCCTGACATAATTCCCCGTCTCTACGCAAGTCAATTCAGTGTATTTCTTTTGCTGCTTGCTTCATACTTTGACGATAATAATCATAATCCACAGTCGGACAGCTGAGGATAGATTGGTGTTTTTCATGCTTCGAGGAACAACTGTCTTGATAACAGTGAATGAAGTGGATTTTATAACGACATTTATTTCCTATCAATGTCTATGTAGAGACAAATTTGTGAGTTCAATAAAGGTTTTTGAAATCGTGTCGTGAGGGAATTTTACACATATACAGGGTGCGATGGATAAATTGTCGTCTAATGAAATTGACACCGATATCTCATTTTAACACACGTATTTACGAAGATTACAAAAAAAAAATATCTTGAAATACTAACGTGCAAATTTATTTCATAAAATTGCCATTGGCTTGAACCACGATCTCCAGACAACTTTGGAATCGTCTAGACGGTCTCTTTCTTTAAGAGCACGCCTTTTTAAACATAACTCGAAGACATTCATACTGTCGAAACACTGCCTTTTTTTTCTTAAATTGCCCTCTTGCAAAATATTGGAACTGTTACATTAATCATTTTGCTTATTATTATTATGATTTTCGTCGTTGGTTCATACCCAAGGTGGTCATAAAATATATCTAGTGTTTATTGCCTTCGAGCTCGTGATAGTAAGTCTCCTCAGATGTCCATCATTAGTATCGTCAAGGACGCCTGTGCTGCTGTCGTCTGATCAGTTTCTTTCCTCGGGTCACCAATTATTATAATTTCATTCATTAGCATTTCACCGCCAAATATCACTGGATATTGATTGAAAACCAGTTTTATCAAATCTACGGACGATTTCTCATTAACCCCACAGACTTCAGCAGCACGAAATTCTGGATAGTCTGATATTTTTCCCCAGAAATTTTTAAATTATTCAATCATCAGATTCCCCTTCCAGTACTATTAACCGTTATTAACCTTATTCATCCTTCATCTGATTCCTCGAACTTTTGGGAAACCCGCCCTAGTTTGATATCTTTTTCTGCTACCTTTTTAAATTGCTTATGGCAGTAACAATATTTTGCTGTCATCACATTGGCCCCGTACCGTAATTATGGGAGGGTGGCTTGCAGATGCGTTCATTATTCTTTTCTGTCATCATCAGGATATGTTTATTATCATTATTATTATTATTATTTGTTATCTGGTGTATACTTATTTCTTTTCGAGTCCCGACCAGAGACCTAAGGTCAGAAATGGCATCATGGCATTTTACACTGAGCAGTTTTGAAAAGAGATCGCATATATTTCACATAGATAAAGGCCTTAGTAAGGTGTGGGCTGTAATTATGAGTACAATATATTGTATTATTATTATTATTATTATTATTTCTTTTGGTTTCTGTTCTATTCATATTTCATTCCGGATCCCAACCAGAGACCTAAAATCAGAAGTGGCTTCATGACATTTTCCACTGATCATTTTTGCGAAAAAAAAAAACGAAGATCACACACATTTTACATATATAAAGCTCTTCGTAATGTATGAGCTATACCTGTGAGTGCAATTTTTTTGTATTTCTTTAAAACATGGGCTACCGGGAATCCCTTCAATGAGTCTATCGGACCCTTTTCTAATCAATCCGAAGGCTCCATTTGGAACTGCAATTATTGATGTCCTCATGTACCACATTTTTGAGATTTCTATTTCAAGATCCTTGTATTTTGATAGTTTTTTGATGAATGTCACAGATACATTACAATCTGTAAGGACTGCCATGTCAATAGGAAAGCCCATTCTGTTCTTGTGGTTTTTGACCACGATGTTTGGGTGATTAGCTTTGATTGTTCTATCTATGTGTAAAATGACATAAAATCGTTACAGGTCCTATCTCTATAACCGGGTCTGGGTGATGTTCATACCATTTTCTTGCAGTTTCTTTCACGAAAAACTGGCATATTTTTCCACTGCAGATATAGGCTCACTCTGTTATGCCGAGGTTTATATTAATTTGGCGCTAAAACTGTGCAACCTGATACAAAATGACCAATTCTTTCTTGATATTTATAACAGAATCTGCATTTGGGGTCAACACAATTTTTCAGTACGTGTGCTTGGTAATTTCGAGTTTATTATTATTATTATTATTATTATTATTATTATTATTTCTGGCGTTTACACATTTCTTTCCGGGTCCGGCCCAGGGACCTAAGGTTAGAAATGGCATCATGACACTTTCCACTGACAAAAAAAAAATAGATAAAGCCCTTCGTAAAGTGTGGGCTGTACTTGCCAGAAAATTTTTTTGTATCTCTTTGAGGCATGGACTTCCAGGAATCCCTTCAATTAGTCTACTGCAATCTTTTCCAACCAGTCCTAGGGCTCCAACTACAACAGGGATTGTTGATGTTCCCATATGCCACATTTTCGAGATTTCTATTTCAAGGTCCTTGTATTTTGACAGCTTTTTGAATATTTTCAAAGATACATTGCAGTCAGCAGGGACTGCCATATCAATAAGGAGGCACCGTTTTTGTTTGTGGTCTTTAATGACAATATCTGGGTGGTTGGCTTTGATTGTTTTGTCAGTGTGTATTGTGTAGTCCCATAGAATTGTAACATTATTATTATTATTATCATTCATAACACTCGAAGAAAGAACAGAAAGAAAAAGTGTGGACTCATGCCTTTCCGATGGGCATTAGTTCAAATTGAACAGTATCAGTCACGGACATTTTGTCTATTTCGTTTACTGTTTTTATGTTCCGCTAAATAAGACATTGCGTTTTCATAGAAAAAGTGTGAAGTCTAAATTACTCTAAAAAGAAAGAATATTAAAAATAGAGTTAAAATAATGTCCAGAAGCGTTATAGATTTCCTGTCGAGGGTTTCGTCTGCTTTCATCACGAACCAATTTTGTTTGGTGGTAAATACTGTATGCTAGTTGTGCTGGGATAACTGTCTCATTCTCTACATCACTTGTGGTATAGTTGCAAGAGTTTGTATAATTGTTGATCTTTGTCATTGTGCTCCGAATTTGAAAGCGACAATTACTTACTTTCAAACTGATATATAATTCTGAACGGTATTTCTATACCTTCCAAATTTAAGCGAATGTGGAAGAAGACTTTCTTTCATTTTTTTTTTTAATGAGAAACGACACGCGCAATGGTAAAAAGAAAGATTGGCTAGCTCTCTCGACTTTGTTATCAGCATGTTACAGGCGTCAAGCAATAATCTAGAACGACTACACTTAGTTAGATACTGAGGGTGCTTCTTGGAGGAAGAGGTTCTCTGGACGGTGCAATTGCAGGTATTTCTAGAGATGGACGTCATAGATTCTACACTTGGGAGATGAATGACCAAGGATGAAGATCTAATCAGCATTTAATCACTCACCGACGGGGATATATGATATGATATGTCATAAAGCTTATTTTAATTTGGTAGACCATATTTAGACGACGGACGGAGATAAAAATTACCCAAGTCTTTCATTACGTCCCTTTGTATTGTCTCATGCATCAGGGATTAAAATGACCTATAACAAGATGTTGCTTGAAAGACCGGATTGCTGACTGGACCGGACAGATGACCAAAGACAGAGATTTAACCCCCCCCCTTCTTAAATCTTCCGTTCTTCTTCTTTATGGGCCGTGTCCCTTCAGGACGTAGGAGATTATACCTCTTCATAGTTTTCTTTAATTTGTAGCTTATAATAAATTTTGTCTTTTTGTTATTTCTCCTAAAACCTGTTCCACCATCCATTTACTTAAGCGCATCAATTATGCTATTGTCATTTACCTCGTTTCCCGACTGAGACATGTGACAAAAGTTCTGGTTTACTGTGGGGGACCCTTGCTCGTACACCCGGGCCAAAGACAAAAATTCCCTAAGCTCCCGCAACCGTCGATCGCGTTGGCGAGTATCGATTCCTCTCTGTAGTGCAATGAGGAAATGCAGTCTCGGAAAGCTGTTTCCCATGGCCGGGCACCTCGCCGTGTTTATTTACCTCAGTTGTATCTCTGTCCACCGACAAGTCGCGCTCTGTCCGAAGACAGACACCCACACTGAGAGGTGATAAACCCTACCTGGCATGTGTCAGATAAGTATCATCAAGTATGTTATGCGCTGTTTTCTTCTGTCCCTCTTGTCCTCAATCTGTCTTATGAGTATCAGATTTTCCTAGCCCTCCTTCCTCATTATGTGCCTCAGAAATTTCAACTCTCATCCTGATGCTAAGTATGTTTCCATTTTCTCTAAAACTTTCTTTCTTTCACTTATTTTTTTAATTTAATTTATTTTTTTTGCTCGTTCCTGTCGATATTTTTTATAACTTTTCATGCTTTTCCATCACTTTCTTTTTCAACACTTACTTTTGGCGCAAATCAAAAAACATCCGCGTCCTGGGCAAGACGATATACTACGTCCAACAGCAAGGCCTCTGATCAGGAGGTTTTGAGGAGCGTGGAACCACCTCTTAATTGCTGGTGTTCCCAGGTCCACCCTGACCCAGGGTGGTAGCACCTGTTAGGGTCCCAGCTATGGGAAAATAGTTAACCCCCAAGATGGGGGTCAAAACACTATGAAAGTGTAAAAATATGTTTTAATTACAGAAATACTTTGTAAAACATTATTACCAGCAATAAATTTTTGAAGAAAAAATTATTACCAGCAATACATTAAAAAAACATATTTTTGAAAAAAAAAAAGTAACCAGCAATATATTTAAAAAATAACAAAAAAAAAATTACCAGCTATACATTTTTGAAAAAAGTGTTACCAGCAATAAATTTAAAAAAAAAATTACCAGCAATAAATTTTTGAAAAAAATTACCAGCAATACATTTAAAAAAACAAAAAAAAAAAAAAATTACCAGCTATAGATTTTTGAAAAAAGTGTTACCAGCAAAAACTTTTGGAAAAAAATTATCAACAATACATTTAAAAAAACAAAAAAAAATTACCAGTTATACATTTTTGAAAAAAGTGTTACCAGCAATAAATTTTTGGAAAAAAATTATCAGCAATACATTTAAAAAAAAAAAAAAAACAATAAATTACTAGCAATAAATTTTTGAGAAAAAAATTTACCAGCAATACATTAAAAAAAAACAAACCCAAAAACAAATTACCAGCTATACATTTTTGAAAAAAGTATTACCAGCAATAGATTTTTGAAGAAAAAATATTACCAGCAATAAAAATTTTGCTGGCATTATATAACCCGTTGAAGTTGATATGCCGTAAAACAAAACAAACCAAACAAACGATACAATTTTTGAAGAAAAATATTACCAGAAGTAGATTTTTGAAAGAAAAAATATTACCAGCAATAAAAACCTTGTCGGCATTAAATAACCCATTATGGTTGATAAGCCGTAAAACAAAACAAAACAAACCAAAAATCATAAGGCACCTAGTGAGGATTTAGTCACTCGGTTTTAATCACCTGAACATCAGACTACAAACCATTACTTCACTGACAACGACAAGATATATATTTACTTAGCTTAGACAGTCACCAGGATTCAAACGCGGAGAAATCTGTGGGTATAGACACCACTTCTTTAATACTCAAATCCGCTCAGAAGGTAGGCGTTGAAGGCTCCTCATAAAATCATTTTTCTTTTCTTTTTTGTTTATGTCTTTTGGGAAAAAAACAGGGGAGTGGTTTTGAAATTCAGAGTTTTCCTTCTTTTTGGTTGGTTGCCACCTAAGGTTATAAGAATCCATGTCTATCCTGTTATTTAAGCCATAACTGCGAGTAGGGGAAAAGAGACGGTTTCGTCCATTTCTCAACGGCATTTGTGCAAAAGTAACGCATGTAAAAGCCTAGGCCAGAATTCGAACACGGCTCACTGATCCCAAATTCTCCGTCGATAACCATTATATAACCGCATTCACTACACAGCTGTTGTAATCTTCAAGCCTAGCTCGTTAACCTCCGCGTTGGAGGCACGCTTTTAATTTGCATTGCTGAAATCAGTCAGTTGTTGGTTTAAACGTGTTTCTTTTTATTATGGCCAGCTGAGTAAAGAAAAAAACTAAGTGAAAAGTGATGAGGGAAAGACTGTGTTGCGTCAGTCTTTCAATTGGGAAGAGCCTCTCTTGAAAATCAGTATTCAAAATCCAGTTACTTATTTTTTGGCATTGGAGGTTTAGTGAGGTTAGACTTCTTTCTATCCGAGGCTATATCGAGATAACTTTTAGTGGCGAGTTCAAACCACAGAATCAAACCTTTTTCTTTTCATTATTGCTTTTTCTTCAAAAAACAAAGAAGCTATACATTTAGTAACATAAGAAAGGTTGATATCATCTATCAATATAATACTAAAAGTCTGTGATTGCGTACGTGCTTGTGTGGTCCGGCCGGCGCATAACAATTTACAATTTGCTTAGATAATAAGTATTTTTTATTTTAACTATCTTCAAACAGACAATGTTTTGAATTAAAATATTTTAAAGTTAAAGATAGACAAAAGAAATTCCACTTTGTTGTTTCGTCCAGTTGATTGCAGACTAATTATTTATATTTCAGCTTTCTTTAAACAAACAATATTTTAAATATTTAAAAAAAAAATCGCATATTTAAAAAATATTTTCAAATGAATATGATTGAAAAATATTTTTGCCATATCAAAAAATATTTTTAAGTTAATCTGATTTAAAGTTCAAATTTATACCGGAAGTTCTATTTCTATTAAATGCTGTAAATAATTTGTTAAACGTTAAACCTGAACTTGTAAACGAGACAAAGGATGACACGAATGATTTGAAATATTTAACTATATCGTAATAAAATTAACTTTCATTTCAATGGAATGTTGAAATCAACTTCAATATTTTATAATATATATATTAGTGACCCAACAGATCACGAGTAATCTAATCTATATATAAAACTTAGGGACTTCCGTTTGTCCGTCCGTCACACTCTCTAAAATTGACATATTGATCGATCAAGACATAACTTTGGGGAGAAGTGCAAACAGTTAAGAAGGTGCAAAGTATTCTTTGTTTTACTTGGGTGCCTAACTTAATACTATAAATTTTCATTAAATTTTCGGAAAAATTAACATTTTTATTATTTAACATACAAAATACTCCAACTATTTTAAAAACAATTTAATGATTAAAATAACAAATACTTATTTAATAAAAATGCAATATTGTTTTTTGCATATATTTTCTTGAAGTTTTTATATACAAGAATCCAGTTTCTAGTTCGCCCTGCATTTGCGAGAACCATAAAAAAAAATCACAAGGCCAATTGCATCAAAAAGTTGGAATTTGGCTCCAGAAAGAAATATTAACGCATGGTATGTTGCATGCTCAAGAGTAAGAAATCCTAAGAATTTATTCTTAGCTGTTAAAAAGGGGAAAACAAACATTTTTTTAAAATATTGTTTACTATGAAGTCCTATAAAATTAAATTAAATTAAAAAAATTATTAAACTGCGAAGTATTGTTTTTGTTAAAGTATTTTTTCTATCTATCTATCTATCTATCTATCTATCTATCTGCTTATTAAAAATTTCGTCGATTGGTTTGCGAAATTGAACGAAACGTAGAGTTTGTAAATCTTGACAAAAATTTTAGCAATAACTTCAACAATACTAAATACTGTAAAGATTAAGGTGTTACAAAAAGTAAAAACGTGTTAAAAAAATTAACGAATATAACCTTTTTCTTTTCATTATCACCTTGTCTTCGTTTTTTTCTATGCAAAACTAATCTACTTGACTTTTAGTAATGAATTCGATCCTCACTGGCTGTCCCATTCAAAAAACAAATTACACATTAAATAACACAACAAAGGTCGATATGTTGTAAAATCAACGAAGCTAAGCTTTTTATTTTTTTTTTTCTTCTTTTTTTTTCCTATGTTGTTTTATTCTTTCTTTCTTTGTTGCGTTTTCTTACAAGTCTTGCAGCATTGAAAGATCTCTCCATCTCATCTGTAACCAGATTTGCCGCGTGGCATATTTTCTTCCTTAAATGCATCATTTGACCATCCACTCTTCTTTCAAATCTTCCTACCTTAGGCACATCATGCATCATTCCATCTTTGCTTCGAGATTACATGTCCCTTGTTCTCCACTCCCAACAACCCACCCCCGCGACTCCAACTTTCTACTTTTGTTCTGTCATTCATCCACCTGCTCGCTCGACATATCCTCTTCATTTTGCCATCACTCACTGCTTCTTTCTGCGATTGTTTTCTCTCTACTACCCGGCCTAAATCATTGCTCAATGAATCCACCCGACACACACTCCTTCATTACACATCCATCACCTAAAGATTTGTCACCTTTTGTTTGTTTCTTTATTTGCTTAAATCTATTCTTTGTTTTCGCTGTATTTTACGACTTACTTTTATTTATATTGCTTTTATACTTATGTCGTTCATTCATTCTTTCTATCCATCTTTTTCTTTCTTTTTCTTTTTTCTTTCGTTTTCTTTCTTTCTTTCTTTCTTCATTTCCATTTTTTCTTTCTTTCTTGCTTGCGTTCTTTCTTTCTAACTTTTTCTTGCTTTTTTTCTTTCTTTCTTTCTTTCTTCTTCATTTCCATCTTTTCCTTTACTTCTTTCTTTCTTTCGTTTTCTTTCTTTCGTTTTCTTTCTTCGTTTTCTTTCTTCCTTTCCATCTTTTTCTTTCTTTCTTTCTTTCTTTCTTTCTTTTCTTTCTTTCTTTCTTTCTTTCTTTCTTCATTTCCATCTTTTTCTTTATTTTCTGCTTGCGTTCTTTCTTTCTAACTTTTCCTTCCATTTTCTTGCTTGACTTTCTTTCTTTCGTTTTCTTTCTTTCTTTCGTTTTCTTTCTTTCTTTCTTTCTTTCTTTCTTTCTTTCTTTCCATCTTTTTCTTTCTTTCTTGCTTGCGTTCTTACTTTCTAACTTTTTCTTTCCATCTTCTTTCTTTCTTCTTCATTTTCCATCTTTTTCTTTCTTTCTTTCTTTCTTTCTTTCTTTCTTTCTTTCTTTCTTTCTTTCTACGAGGGATGTTGAAATGTTTTCAGCAAGACACACTTCCCAATATCAATATTTTATTGACCAAACATGAGCGTACTGATTTTCGGAAGTGGATCAAACTGAGAAATTTTCAGCACCCACCCTTCGTTTTTATCAACTTTGTTTATCTTCCTGTTTTTAAGATCTACCAATTTGTGTGTGTGTTTCTATCTATCTATCTATCTATCTATCTATCTATCTATCTATCTATCTACGGTTTTTCATTGTCTATTTTTCTATGCATGTTTTTATGATCTGTCTATTTATAGTTTTCCATTGTATATTTATCTAATTTATCTATGGTTTTTCATTATCTATCTATCTATCTATCTATCTATCTATTTTCATTATCTATCTATCTATCTATCTATCTATCTATCTATCTATCTATCTATCTATCTATTTTCATTGTCTATTTTTCTATGTATTTTTATGATCTATCTATCTATTTTCATTGTCTATTTTTCTATGTATTTTTATGATCTATCTATCTATCTATCTATCTATCTATCTATCTATCTATCTATCTATCTATCTATCTATCTATCTATTAGTTCTTTTATCACCGTTACATTCAAATGCATTTCTTTTTTTCTGTCGCTTCTGCCTTCAATTTTATAACTCGCTGCCACCATTAGTTTCTTTAATCTATCTTCTAACCATTTTCTTTCATTCACATTTCCTTCGTTGTCTTCTTAGTTTTTCTTTTACTATTTTCCTTTTCTTTTCTCTCTTTACCATTCCCATCGTCCCATCTTCGTAAATTCTCATTCTTTTATGCTTTCTCTTTTGGTTCCTCCTTACGCTTCTCCATGTTGCCGTTCTTCAAACTTTATTCTTAGTTTCTGCTAGTTTATCACCATTCAGTACTTCATCTAGTTTCAGTTACGTTGTCTTCCGATGCGTCTTCCTCGTATTTTCAGCCTCAATCGTTTCTCTTTCTGCTTTTCTATGCCTTTTTTTTTATTTTCACTCGTTCGCATCGAGTCACTCATTCAACACTTCATCTTATTGAGCAAACGTCTGCAATTTTGTCGTCACTTTTAGCACGTAGACATTTTTTATTACTCCTCTTTTTGCAATGTTTACCCTCCTGGTATTTCCACTACCAAAGACAAGAACATCTTCTTTTCCTAATTAATTACCTTTCCTAATCTCACGATCAACTCATTTTTCTTTTCCTTTACTTCTTTTAACTCAATCATCATCATCATCATCATCATCATCATCTTCTTCTTCTTCTTCTTCTTTACATATTGGCTTACCGACATATCACATTGAAACACCGGTCCCTGTACGATGACCGAAGTTAAGCAACGTTGGACTTGGTCAGTATCTAGATGAGTGACCGTTTGAGGATACCAGGCGCTCTAAGCGTGGATGTGCGGATGGTGTAATGGATAGTAGCTCGGAGAGAGACGAATTTCAGTTCCAGTTGGGTTCGTGTTGTAACCTGAAAAAGGTTACTGTTGAGATGTTGTGAGTTTCCCGCGTGTCGGTGTATGAATCAAGACAAACACAGTTATAGAGGAAAATACTGGTGTATTCATAAAAGCAATTAACAATAGAGTGATTAGTAGAACGAAGGTTGGTTAGTACGAAACATTATCCAAAGTCTATAGTCCAACGGTATGTACCGGGTAAGCTTATCTGGACTGCTAACCCCCACTCTCTCTCCAGAGCTGACTTATATAAGAGGGACCAGTCCATTACTAGTTAGAAGGTGGGTGCGCCCCAACAGTTACTGAATGAGGAATAACCAAAACGGTGATTGTAAATGAAATGGTAATCTTTATAGCATCAACAAAATACAATACTCGCCAGCGGCGTGAAGTAGGTAAACCACTGCTAGTTGAGGACTATTTAGACAGCATATTACGATATTTACCTACCTCCGCTCGAGGTAGGATGTGGCACAAGGCCAAATTTAATGTGGGGAAATCCGAGCTCGTGGGCTCGCGCAAAAATTGCCCATAGACCCCGCTTACGCAGGATTGGGTATCTGTCTACCTCCTCGGACGAGACTCTGCCACTCGGCATAGCCTTGTTCGGGTTCCTCTCCGCCCGAAGGCAGAGAGTTAGACACCGCAAGTGATTCCCAGCGTAAACAGCATATTGTCAGCGTAGATAGCATATTACTCTCACTTATAATGGTGTCCACTGTATTTATGAGGATTGGGAGATACCCATTAGTGTTCATAGGTTCGGTATATAACACTTCGTTATATTAACTTACGCGCAAATACCATTGGGAAAAGTATGGATTCACTTCTCCCCTCAGCTTGTATCACTAAAATCATTATTATCTATAAAAAAATCATTCTTATATTCTGGCTTTAAATAACCTGTAAAGGGTTGATAAACCGTAGAAAACTAATTCATCAATTAATCTCTAATTTGGTTTTCTTCTCTTTCTTTTTTTCTTCTTTACATAATCTGCTTTTCTTCTCAATTTCCATTTCCCGTTTTGGGATTTATTCTGTCTTTTTACGTTTTCACTTTTTCACTTTTCCATTTCTTTCATGTTTTTGCTTTTCACCTGCTTTTTTGTTTTCGTTTTTTAGTTTCTACCTTTTCTTCCTCTTTTTTTTCTTTCTCTTATTTGTTTTTCTACTTCTTCCTACTTCTTTATTTTCCTCTTTTTTTTCTTTTCTCCCTTTTCTCTCGTTTTCGTCGTCTTTTCCTCTTTTCTGATTTTTATTTTATTTTTTTTTCACGTTTTTCTCTTTCCTCCATATTTCTTCTTCTTCTTCTTCTTCAACATCTACTTCTTCTTCTTCTTCTTCTACATCTACTTCTTCTTCTTTTTCTTCTTCTTCTTCTTCTTCTTCTTCATCTACTTCTTCTTCTTCTTCTACATCTACTTCTTCTTCTTCTTCTTCTACATCTACTTCTTCTTCTTCTTTTTCTTCTTCTTCTTCTACATCTACTTCTTCTTCTTCTTCTTCTTCTTCTTCTTTTTCTTCTTCTTCTTCTTCTTCTTCTTCTTCTTCTTCTTCTTCTTCTTCTTTTTCTTCTTCTTCTTCTTCTACATCTACTTCTTCTTCTTCTACATCTACTTCTTCTTCTTCTTCTTCTTCTACATCTACTTCTTCTTCTTCTACATCTACTTCTTCTTCTTCTTCAACATCTACTTCTTCTTCTTCTTCTTTTTCTTCTTCTTCTACATCTACTTCTTCTTCTTCTTCTTCTACATCTACTTCTTCTTCTTCTTCTTCTTCTTCTTCTTCTTCTACATCTACTTCTTTTTCTTCTTCTTCTTCTTCATCTACTTCTTTTTCTTCTTCTTCTTCGTGTAGGTTTTCTTATTCTATTTTCCTTCTCTATCTTTTTCCTTCTCGTCATTCTCCATTTCTTTCTCTTTTACTTGATTCTTTTTACAGTTCAACTCTTTTACGTCTTTCTCTTTATCTATTTCACTTCTTTCTTTTTTCTCTCATCCTCTCCCTTAGACTTCTATTCTTTCTTCTTTTTCTTCTTTCCTTTTCACCCATTTTCCCCTTTTTTGTCATTCGATTTCATCAGCCTGACTTACCCTTTTTACCGTTATTCAAACAACTAAACAAGCGACATTACTTATACAGACACAACTTCATTCAATGGCCGAATCTATTGTTTTATCCTTGCTTTATTCATTTTTATTTCTTTACGGTAGGGATATTTGTTCTTTCCTTTTTGTTCTATCACTTCCATTTGATTTTCTAGTCTTCTTTCTCAATTTCCGTTTCGATTCATGGCTGACCATGTACTTGTATCCGGGTTGGCGCCATGCTTCGCAACAAAACACACCTGGCGTCATCACATTGACTCTTTCTTCCTAGAAACAATGGCGCCGAGGCTGACGAGGAGAATTTTCACCTGCAAAGAAGGCAGTCGCATTGTTTACTGCAGACGTTTTTCTTTTTTTTTACGGTCTTAGCACCGTTTTTTGTTTGCTTATTTTTAATTATGAATGACCAAATGATCATAATTTGCTTCTTTATTTTCTACTTCAGCAAACGACCATATGTCGACATTTTACGAGCTGTAAAACGATCAAAAAGATTAGATAACATGGCGACAGAACACTAAACCAGATCCACAAAGATCGCCGGCATTTACAAAACTTTGATATAACGATTCGGTTTGCAAGGAAGACACCATACTCGAAATAGAAAATCTTCGATAGAAACAAGGAAAAGCGTACTAAACTGTTACGTGACATCTGTCTTCCTGTATGGCAGTAAGTACTGGAGAACCTCCTCCAAGATGAAGAAGAGACTTGAAGCAACAGAAATGTGGTTCTACAGAAGGATACTGAGGATACCATGGACCAAAAATGAGTGCAACGACTAGAGAAAATGGAAACATGAAGGAAACTCATATGTAACAACAGGAAGAGACAGTTGAGGTTTCTATGGCACATAGTGAGGAAGGAGAGCTTGGAAAATCTGATACTCACAGGACAGATTGAAAGCAAGATATCAAAGAAAAACAACACATAAAATACTTAGTGAGCTTGAGTAAATGGATCGTTGAACAGGGTTTAGGAGAAATAACAAAAACACAAAATTTATTAAGAACGACAAAGGACAGGAAGTTGTGGAGAGCCATGACTGCTTACGTCCTGAGGGGACACCGCACATAAAGAAGAAAAAGATTACCATGATGTGAAGAAAGACTTGAACTTAATATTTGGATGTGTGTCTGAGCTAGAGAAACCTTGGAAATCTGTTTATCTGATAGAATTAGTGTAGATACCTCCATTTTTTACCCTGAAAACAGTATAGCATGATAAAAAATGCCCCAAAACTTAATAAAAAACAATTTTTTATCGTCAAAGTGTCTATGTTATTATTAAGAGGAAAGAACAAAGTATTTTTTAATTATTAAAAAAAAATCCTCCTTTGTAAAACTTTCGAAATTTGTGTCAAAAATCTTGTTTTTTGGGGTTTTTTTTTGCAACTGTGTAAGACTTATGATAATGGAGATTTTCGTGTCGACGTTTCCGGTAAAATGATGCATTAATTTGAAAATTCTTGCAAAAGTGAAATAATTGTGGGATTTTAAGGAAACTTTCAGAATTTATTAAAAAATGAATTTATTAATGTATTTTTAGAAAATCTTGGTAAAATTATTTTTTCTGCACGTGTTACCCAGTTCCGTAACTTAATTTCATGAAATTCTATAGAGTTTCAAATCGAAAAAAAATCGTTTTATATTAGTTAAAAGCAGGAATACGTGGAGAATGTAAATCATCAATTTTTTCCAACTTTCACCAACTTTTAAAAAAATCTGCTCCATATCGTTAAAAAAAAAAAACTGCAATAAAACTATCTAATTTTTTAATTAGATAGGCTTTTATTTGCTTTTATAAATAATATATGAAGGACATTATTTTCTGAAGAAAAAAAATCGATGAATAATGAATTTTTACAAGAATTGTTTGTATTTTTCTTTTTTAAATTATAGAATTTCAAAAACGTTTTAGAAATCTTCCAAACATCGTCTGAGGTAGGTTATTAAGTTATTAATTGAAGACTATATTTACTAAGCAAAAATTAAAAAATAAATTAATACCAATAACCAAAACATTTTACAATAATAAAAAATAATTTTTGTGTTTTTAAATGTTCTTTTTTTAAGTACGCTGTTTCATAAGTGACATTATGGTCAAAAGGTCACGTGTTTCAAAAATTGTTATATAAAACTGTTTTTTTTTTTTTTTTTTTTTTTGTTTTTACACGTTTCACCATCGTTAGAATAAGATGTGCAAGCAACAAAAATTAAAAAAAAAAATAATGGGATTCATTCAAAAATCTCTATGGATGATAATGACTTTACAAAATTGATAGACATTTTGAAATTTGTCTTAAATTTAAAACAGAACAAATTAAAATAACTTTGAATTTTGGGAATGAACAGTTTTTTTTTTTCTTTTTTCTTTTACAATGATGTTCAATTTATACAAGAGCCACTCAAGGTAGAGGGCTACAGACTAAGAGGCATCACCCCATATGTGCTATATCAATTGTTTTCATTAAGGTGAATGAATATTTTGAGGTGTGTTTGTACATGTGTCTAAAAAAAAATCCTGTTTTTGATATAAGCTTATATCAAAAAAATCATTTTCTTACTTTTTGATATGCGCAAAATTTTTTAGCCAAGTCAAGGGCAGATAATCAAGTTTTGTAATTAAGTTTGCGTGTAGATTCAGGAATAAATCCGATGAATCTTTGTGTATAAATTAAAGCATGACACAAACCAAGGTTTGCGTGTAGACTCAAGTCCAAACCCGAACAAAGTTTGTGTATAGCCTCAAACACCTAAACTCATTTTGCTTATGGATGCAGGTAAAAACTCCACCAGTGTTTCCGCACAGATTTGGACATAAACCTCAAGCAGGTGATTATGAACCTGACCAATCTTTGCGTGTAGACTCAAGCATAACCCGTAAAATATTTACGTATAGGCTCAAACTAATGTTTGCGTCTAAACACAGGTTTAAACCTGCTTAATTCTGTATATAGCCTCAGGTATAAACCCGTCTAATGTTTATGTAACGTCTCAAGCATAAATTCGAACAAATGTTTTTGACATTAAATATCGCAAACATGGTTAATATGTCGCCAAATGATCCCCAGTTAATTGCTGTTTATATTTACAAAATGTTTGTACTGAAAAGATCTCAGCCCTACCAAGACATTTTTCCAAAGATTTTGCGAAGTGGGACGAGAGCTTTTCTCCCTCTCGTATTTAATCATTAAATTGTGGGAAAGCTTTGATGTATTTAATAAATTCAACTCTTAATATCACTATTTTACATAAACGATTAACACGAAATAATGTTTAATGCATATCTATCGTAAAATAACTAAATTTATCTGTATATATTTACTAACTGGGGTATCACTATGTTTGTATCATTAGAGTAGATCTGATTTTTTTATATATCTAATAAATTATTCCCTGAAGTCATTGAGTCATGTAAAGATCAAGCGTGAAATAATTACTTTAAAGTTTTAATTTTATTTTACATTAGATTAGAACATTTTTTTGATTTATACGTGTTGATAACCCCAATGTCAAAACCATAAGTGTTGTAGGCTTCAACCAAATTTTCTAACACACAGAATGTTACTTGATTCATAGGATTAGTGTCGTCACTATAATATTTAGCTGCTTTTTTTTTTAAATTCTGCTTCAGTTTCTTATTGGCTCTCTAGTGTGGACGTCACGTCTCCGATCGCTCCCTCTACCGGTAACCGTAGTAACTAAATACTTAATCATACTGATTAAGTCTTTCGTTGTTAATTTAAATTGCCGATATGAGTAAGATGTCTGGCGTACATCTCAGAGAGACTTTTACGCCCTCACGACATGGAGGAGAGAATAATAAATGTGATAGAGAAAAAAATGCGCTGAAGCTCTTGAAATGCTGTTAAAAGATTTCGACAAACTGTTTCATTCCGCATCTCATGAAACGTAACTTAGTAATGAGTGTATTTGACTACATCCGATTAAATTAATTCCAGTAATAAAAAAAAGAAAGAAAAGTGAGAGTGAAAGATGGATATTTTCTTCTTTATTACCTTGTTTCTTTCTGCGCACATAGGTTCCTCAACATCCGCTTCCATTTTGCCAAAAAAGGAAAGGTAAACAAAATATTATCAGACATTCGTCATAAGTAAGAAATCTTCCGACTTGAAGGCACACTACAAATAAATACATCGTCCTGGGTAAGTCATTAAACGACATCCACGTCCTGGGTAAGACGATAAACTATGCCCAGCAACAAGGCCTCTGATCAGGAGGTTTTGAGGAGCATGGAACCACTTCTTAATTGCTGTTGTTCCCAGGTCCACCCTGACCCGGGGTGGTAGCACTTGTTAGGGTCCCAGCTATGGGAAAATAGTTACTTATTACTATCAATATTTTTTTTTTTAAATTATTATCAGCAATACAATTTTGAAGGAAAAATATTACCAGAAACAGATTTTTGACAAAACAAAATATTACCAGCAATAAAGAATTTTGTCGGCATTGAGTAGCCCACTGGGGTTGGTGTGCCGTGTGACAAAATAAACTAAACCAATCTAAACTAAAGAATACATATTCTGTTCATACAAATCTACCCTAAAAATGTTGTTGGCATTAAATAACCCATTGAGATTGATATGCCGTAAAACAAAATAAACCAAACCAATCAAAACCAAAGAAAACATATTCTATTCATACGAATCTATCCTAAAAATGTTGTCTGCATTAAATAACCCATTGTGATTGATATGCCGTAAAACAAAATAAACTAAACCAAACCAAACAAATAAATATAATTTCTCATCTTACCATGGCTGCTCATTTCTTTGCATGTCTGTCTGTTGGAACCCATTTATGTTTCTCCAACACCCTCAATGCTAAACTGACATTAGTTTCAGTTCAAGTAGGGGACACATCCTGACCTCATACAGTTTTGAATTTAGAGTTTTCCTTCTCCTATACTGGTTGCCAACCACGACTAGAGAGTATAGGCAGTTCTGTTATTTAACCCCTAGCTGGAGATGTGAGAGAAGAGAAGGATTCTTACCTTTCCTAAGATTATTTGAACGAAAGTGGATGAAACTACGTTGACCGGTATTTGAACTCGGCTCGCCGATTTTTGGTTCCGAGCATGACACCAGCTGTACATCCTAAGATATCATGCACAGCATTTTTCTCTTTGAATATTTAAATACGGCGAATCTGTATCATTTATATTATTTGGGGGACTTACTTATCCCGTTACTGCGTACATACTTGAATATTTCCGCGTGTTGGGCACTTTGATGTGGTTAGCAAGCTTGTCTCGCGGATCAATTGCGATTGAGAAGTGAGTTCGATTCTTGCTGGATACTCCATTCCTGCAGCGTCAAGCAATATTTAAGCTACGCTTAGTAAAATTCGGGATAGTTTGATATTAATATTATCTCAAGTCCCAGGCAGTATCTCTCCTTTGGGGTGTGGTTGGAGTCATTACTCGGCATCTGGGGGTGACCTAAAATATCGAGTGGGGCTTGAGTAATGTTTGAACGGCTTTGTGTCATATTCTGATATGACCAGTAGCGTGCAGAAGGTAGGAGGCCGAATGCGACGGCTCTGGGTATCCATATCGCGAGGAAATCTTATCAAAGACTGAAATAAAAATTTAGTTTTTTGAAAATTTGAAATTACATCTGTTAACTTCGTTGTACAGGTGCTCTACATACCCAAAAGCTAATGTGAATGTGAATCCGTGTTTTGGTGTGAGACCGGAGTAGTCTCTCTCCGACCTACTTGAATCTTAGGGGCATACAATTAAGGATTTGGCTCCGGGCATTACCAAACCTCACGTCACTCGTTATGATGTGGGTGTAAGGTTAAATACCTACTACTATCGCGACTGGGGCATTTCGACGAGGTTTAATGGTTAGCAATTTTTTTTCTCATGAAGTCACTTACGACTGAGTTGTAAATTCGATCTTCACTGGATGTTTCATACCTGCAACATTGTGCCACATCGAAACTATGCTCAATAAAAAAGGGTCGTGGGTGTTAAATGAATATTAAACTCAAGCCTTAAGGGGTCGCTCTCCAATCCCTTGGCAGGATGCTAGGGTCATTACCCGGCGTCTGCGATGTTCTAAAAAGGAGAAATTCTTAGAGAACATGAGCCACAAATTCCTACTTCAAACTTCCACCTTTTGTCACATTCTTTAGGTGTAGGAATGTTGTGGAGCAGTTTTTCACAGTGGAGGCTTGTATTTCTATAAGTCGTCCTAAATTAGGTTCAACATACAAAACGTTAGGAACTTGAAAATAAGAGTTGACGCAGCAATCTCGTTGTGATGGTTGGTACTTCAATGTCCGATATCGTCTGACTTGCTCAACACCACTCAGCCGAACTGGTGACTGCTACTACTACTTATTCCTTATTATCTATGGGAGAGTCCATTACAATAGAATAGGTATAGTATGACAAGGAGCATGGATAAATATCCATACTACTTTCACGGATGATATTGAAACATTTATCATGATATTATTGCTATGACAAGAGTTATCTTCTCCTTGTTAGCGAATAAATGATTTTTAGATGCCATTTCTCCCTGTTAAATATCATTCTTTTATCAATATATTTTTATACTGAATTCCAATTTTTAAATTGAAAACTAAATACTTTAAAAAAAATTATAAAACAATATAACATTTATGAAAATTTTCTTTCATCGAAACACCAGAAAAAACAGATGAAATTTCCAGGGTACATAATGCGAAAAATGTCTTGGACAATTTGATACTCATAGGACAGATTGAAGGCAAGAGGCATAAAGAAAAACGATGCGTAACCTACCTAGAGAGCTTCAGTAAATAGATGGCAGAAATGGGTTTAGGAGAGATAACAAAAGACAAAATTTATTAAGAGCTATAAAGGACAGGAAATTGTGGAGGGCAATGATTGCCAACGTCCAGAAGGGCAACGGCACATAGTAGTAGAACATCAAATCTATAATTATAAGTTTTGTCCTATTAGATTAAAAAGGCCTTGTTTTGATATCAAATGATCCAAGACGTGATATATTTTAAAAGCAAGCGACCAGTACGTTGTATTTCCCAATATCACATAAGTAATGGATATCTCATATCTTACCAGCGTGTAATTGTAGGGTGTAGGTAAATATTATCTAATAAGTAGCAGGCAAGATTCTGTTATATTCAAAATCTTTAGAATCAAGCATGTGCAGAAATTTAAATATCTTGGACGTGTTCTAACAGACGTCCGAAAATGTGACACAGAAATCTAACAGCGCTTCAAAATAGCGAAAAATGCTTTCCTAAAGCCAAACAACGTATTAAGTAACAGGAAAATTTTGTAAGAGACAAAGTTAACAGTATTGGACTGCTATTTATAGTTAATATATCGATATGCAGTGAATGCTAGAGAATTTTTCCCAGACGAAGAAGCAATAGAGACGTGGTTTCTACAGATGGATAAGAATGTTCTCAGATCATTTGTAAACATCTATGCCAATGATACGACTATAGGCCGATGCATCTCAAGACGCTTGATGATCAGAGATTGGCAACTGATCTCTCTTCCGATTTAACACGAACTACCCTGTGGGAAAAATAGCTGGTTGCATTCAATGCCTCGAAAACCAAGCTACTTACATTCCATGATCGTCGTTCGGACCCCGAACTACCACGGTGTATGGATTCCCTCAGGAAGGCTCCGTACGTTGAGCGACTATTGGGCTTTAAACTCACCCCAAACTTCAAATGGAACTAGTACATACGATCCATCGCTATAGATAGATAAAGGATCGATTCTCTATACCGATTCAGTAAGTACCTGGCTCTTCTTGCTATCTTCTATCTTTATATGAGCCAGGTCAGGCCTAAAATGGGGTCCAGTCCAATTCTCATTTTCTAGTCGCAATAGAGTCCAAAAGCGTTTCAGAGTCCATCGAGCCCATGCGTTATGACGGCTTTGAGCTCATCTCTCTTCCGGCTTTGCACTAACTACCCTGTGCGGAAAGACTGGTTGGTCGCACATTCAGCGCATCGAAGATCTAACTAGTAACTTTCCATCTGACCTCGAACTACCGCCAATCACGATGAACAGATGTGCCTTTGGAGGTGCACCATGCCTTGAGTGACTATTTGGCTCACAATTGATCTCAAGTCGAACTCGGACATACGAGCCATCGCTAAGGATACAGGTAAAACAGCCGGCTTCCTGACTCATCGTGTCATGATCTACCTTTACAAGAACCAGATCAGACCATAAATGGAGTACCATTGTCATATTTGGGAGGGAACTGCATAGAGCGTACTCTCCAGCCTTGATAGAGTGCAAAAGCATTTCCGAGTTCTTGTAGGTGATGATTTTTCACCCTCCAACCTCTCTCTCACTGGAGGGATGTAGCAAGTCTCTCGTTGCTCTATCGCTACGGAAGTGCTCGGACGAAATACATTCCTTGTTTCTGCCAAGTCTAACCTTCATGACTAGGATTCACCATGCCACGCCCATTGTAGCGAACCACCCACATTTCCCCCGTATTCCACCGGTGAGAAGTAAGTTTCACTCGAACGACTGCTCTGCGTAACCGACTCCCAAGAGAATGTTTCCACGATCCCTACAATCTTAACCTGTTCAAGTCTAGGGTTAAGCGTTATCTACCTCTACTCCTAAAGTGTCTCGAGTAGACCCCGGGACTTGTACATGGGGGGGGGGAACCTTGCTGTAAAAAAAAAAAAGAAAGAAAAATAAGAATATCATGGGCAATGAGGAAGCTTTTCAGAGAACGAGAATAAAGGGACACATATACTCATAACCAGAACAAGACAGTAGAAATTTCTGGGACATATAATGAGGAAAGAGGGCTTGGAGAGTTTGACACCCACAGGGCACAATGAAAGCAAGAGAAGCAGGGAGAAAAACGACTAACCGGGGCAACAAACTTGTATAAATGAATGGCAAAACATGGAATTTGAGAGGGCATAAAGATTGCCTGAATGGATAGGAAGTTGTGAAGAGCCATGATTGCCTATGCCCTAAAGAGACATGGCACATAAAAGGTTACCCATATTCTCAAAGGTTGATGATAATTATATTATATTTTCTGTATGAATAATGTCGGATTTTTTATTAATACAATTACTGTTATTGTCTCATGCAGAAAGAGTTACGATTCTTCTAAATCATTGAAAACGTCGAAAAGAAAACAAAATAAATAAAAAGCAATATATTAGTAGCTTGATCTCCTTTTCTAATTAATGACATATCCAGTTGTTACGGTAATACAAGTCATGTTTCCTATTACGCTTCGGGTAATGCCTCTAGTTGATAATGAAATATTATTGCGAAGAAGGATAGATGTGACGGTAAATATATATAATACTAGCAGTAGAGCCCGGCGTTGCCCGGGGATGTAACAGTAAGAGATAGATCAAGTATCGACCATCATAAAGACTGAAAAATAAAATTGACAAAGATTATTGTTTAAGGTTGACAGACACGCATGTCTTAATTAGTTTTTTTTTTGTTTTTTTTTTACGAATTAGTCAAACCCAAGCTCAAACAAAAACATTGTTTTCAATCGTTATGAGTCTATCGATTGAATAGAATTTTATTATAAACAATTGTCTTGTAAATGGAATTTTTAAAGCATTCTGAATGTAAAAATAAAGAAAAAAGTGTGCAAGACAATAAGAAACACTACCTGCCAAAAAAAAGGGAAGTTTTGTTGAATTCGGTTGAAAAATGTAGGAAATCCGATCGCATATATAAACGAACACACACACATAAACAACATGGGTTTTATAATAAGTATAACTCGATATGAGTTGTCCCCCTTTCATTCTGGCGACAGAATCGTGTTTTCAAATTGATTTCGTGCAAAAATAATTGTGTTTTTCCAATTTTTGGCGCTGTCAGAACCACCGCAAAGTAATTTTACGCAGTACTGTGAAGTTTTGTTGAAATCAGTTGAAAAATGTAGGAAATCCAATCCAATATATAAACGTACACACACACACACACACACACACACACACACACACACACACACACACACACACACACACACACACACACACAATCTGCGTTTTATAATAAGTAAGATAACATTGCGTTTTATACATACGGTTCACATTATTCCTCGTCGTCTTAGTGGCATTATCGCCTTCTTGGGGCGAATTGATTAAGAAATTATAAAAATAATAATAAATTAATAAATGATTAATAGATGGTTATCTTTAATATGATTTTTCTTCCTTCTGTCATTTATTCCTGTGTACGTAAGTTACGCTTTTCGGTGTATCTATTCACATAAATAGGAAGCAAGATACAACATCTAAAGTATTGTTGCACCGAAATTGTTATAGTACAGCACAGAATCAAATACATGGAAACGTAGACAAGAATATTATGTTTCACCTGGGTGGGTCTGTTTGTATTGAAAGGTTATTTAGGAAAATCTTGGATTTTCAACTGAAATCGAAAATCTTTCACTGGCGCCTATAGAAAAACCCCGAGACATGTGAAATCTACATAGTTAAGCTAATTCTGCCTCTCGTATCCGGGTATGCCTATCTACGAGGGCGGCTAGCCAATGTCAGACGCCTGCTCAGGCATAGTTGTGCTTGTTCAACACCCACAGGGCCCTCCTGTGGTTTATAACTATGTTGAGCGGACCATAGTTGCAGTTTCTGGGAGAGGGTGCATTATCTGGCGTGGTCAACAATCTGAACATGATCAGCGCGCTCAAATCCTCGATGACGCCTGCTCGTACAGCCATCGACGGTTCCCAAATAGTTCCGTCAACCCGGTTTCGCTCACAAGGCTTGGGTCAACCTGTCGTATGATTTTCCAAAGGCATCCTCAACCCAAATCGCCCATAAGGCTATTCGAACTCGGTTCTCATGGTCGGAAAACGAACTTTATAACCACTCGACCACGGGCCCAATAGTTTTATATATGGATATAAACTGCTAGGTAAACAACTGTAGGTCTGTGCTAAGTGCTTACCAAGCCAGATACTTTTGAAAACGTGGTCACAACAGATTAGACGAGAATTTGAACTAGGCTCACCGATACTACTTTACACACCAATAACCCTTACACTTCCCCAAAATCCCCAATTAATTGGATAATTTTAGTTAAAAAATTACGTGTTTATTCGCATAGGTCCTCTCATACGAGAAGGCATATTAGGTTATATTTTCTTTCTATTTATATTTGATCATTTGAGATTTATTCATTTTCTCTCTCAATTATAAATTTTTACAGGATCAGGGCGCTGGCCCAACTCCCAGTACTCCCAGAACTCACAGTCTCTTAACCTGGCTTGGAAACAACTATGATGACTGCCAAGCTATAACTTTTTTTTCTATCATAGTAATCTTTTGCTAGTTGAAGTCTCTTTCAGGGCCAGACTGCCCTGCTAAGTTACTGGAAACTGGTTCGCCATTTCCGTTTTGCTTGTCAATAATCGCTACACCTCTCTGATTTTAAAGGAGAATTTGAACTGAGGATTTAATAAAGGGGGTGGCGGAATGTACTGCTATAAATAATAAATTCAAGATGATGAAATAAAATCCTATCTTCTACGCAAATATATATCTTTACTGTAATATTGCAACAACTCTAAGTAGCAGCTTATGAAGATCTATTTTACTAATTTAGTTTTAGCACTGAAAGACTTTTTTTTTTATTCTGATGGATGGTTAAGGGCGAGAGGAGAGATGGGATGTGGTTATTTTATTACCATATTTACTTAGAGAAATTAAGCCCTAGCTCTTAAAAAAAAAAAAAAATAATAATCTGCCGCCGGGTTTGTTTTTTTTTTTCTCTCAGAAACTGTAAAATTATAAATATTCTGAAGCATCATTATCCGCGGATTTTTTTTTACATAATTTCTTTTTAAACTTAAGCACATACATAGACGTAGTAGTTTTCAAATCTCGGCGTCCATTTTGTAATTATCGGCACCACGAGAGCGTTCTTTTCTTCCGACTTGTCTACGGCAACAGTAAATGAATAAATAAACAGAAATATAGAAAAAGATTAAAAAGGAGAGTTTTATAATTTGAACGTAACTAATTATACGCAAGAGGAAGCAATCCCCTAAATGGTTTGGAAATTTTAATTAGAATTAGAATTAAAAAAAAAAGAAGTTTTCTCAGATAAATAGATAAATCCTTTAAAATTACCTTAAAAGTGCTTATGGCTGTTCTTAATGTTCAACATAAAAATGAACGCGTCACGTTGTTTTTCATCTTTCAATGGAAACACGCATCTAAATAAAAGAATAATAATTAGTCGAAAACTAATCGCTCTCTAATTCGTGTCTCAGGATAAAATCAAATCTTAATATTACGGTTTAATTACAATCATCAAAAACCTTCCAAGATAATTTTTCTGCCGACACTTGAGTTTGAACATAGATCGCCAGTCAGCAAACATAAGGCGATCCCATTGTTGAATTAAGTAGACCACGTGACCATAGAGGAAACGCAGAAGTAGGAAATCGCGTGACGTCTAAATGATCTATGTTTCTACTTTATCCTCTATTTCTATACGGACCGCTATTCTCTATTCTATTGACTATACTATTTCTCTATTCAGATCACTATTCAGTCGTTATTTCCGAGCGAGTATTATCGAACAAGGACTATTAGCGCGAGTGCTATTCGAAGGCGTCTGACACCAGTATTGTTCAACGGCGTTACTATAGTTGTATCTACGATTGCAAAGTCTCTACTACAACGAACATTACGAAAGTGACAACGAATATTCGTTGACATTACAAAAATGTCAACTGAGTGTTCGTTGACATGACAAAATCTTGCCAGGATCTATCTTAAACATTTATCAGTTTACCATTCATCCATGAATTGAATATTGCTGCTACATCTAATCTGGTGTTTCTGTTATGTATTTAGAGATTCTTGATGAAATCCAAAGAAGAATCTGCAATGTTATTGGTCTTGATCTGTTTTCAGTCATTTTGAATCGCCGTAAAGTATTTTTCCCTGTACCTTTTCTATAAATATTTTATGGTATTTGTTCTTACACGTTTTCCCTTTTGCTACCAAGAATTTAAGCGCAGTACTAGACTGGCGGCAAGGTCTCATATATTTGACAGTTGAAATGGCTAGACGTAACAGTAAGTTTTACGTTAACAATTTCCACGCTCGCACTTCTCGATTGTAGAAGTTTGTTCCAGTTTTTTGCTTTCTATTCTACTTTGCTCTTAAAATATTAAATGCACTGTCAATCCTTATCTCCCGTTTTCTTAAGTCCTACTTTTTATTGTTTTCTCCTTAATAATGTTTATCTTTTCTCATATTCTCTCACACTCTTGCGTCTTAGTGGTTTTACTGCCTTTATATATATATATATATATATATATATATATATATATATATATATATATATATATATATATATATATGAATAAAATGACAATAGGAAAACTGGTAATTGCTGACGCGTTTCGTATTTTGCTTTGATAAAGTCCACATTGGACGAAACGCGTCAGCAATTACCAGTTTCCCTATTGTCATTTTTTATTCATAAATATTGTCTTCTCTACCGATTAAATCGGAGAAATTTTATATATATATATATATATATATATATATATATATATATGTATATAAATAAAAGAAAGAACAGTAAGATATAAAACGGTGTTCTTTTGAAACATGGTTGAACTGTGTAGCGAAAATAACCATATTTTAAATCAATATATATATTATAATATATATATATATATATATATATTGTCATCCACAGACAAACTGTTTCACTGTATCAGTATGGCTAGACATCCGACTGCCTCTTCCTAGGATGAAACCGGATGCATTGGCGTCAGTCGGTGATTCTACTCGAAAGCCGTTGGCGCACGGCAGGAATTTAGGCGTATTTTTCTCTCTCTCTCTCTCTCTATATATATATATATATATATATATATATATATATATATATATATATATATATATATATATATATATATATATATATATATATATATATATATATATATATATATATATATATATATACCTTTGATATATCTGTATATATCCTGTACATTGTGTGTCTCCGGTTTTTCTCAAAAGTTAAGACTTTTTCTATATATATATTTATATATATATATATATATATATATCCCCTATATATATTATTAATCTATTTATGGGATTTTTTCTACTCATTTCTTAAGATTTGTTTTGATTAAGATTTAAATGAATCCTTGAAAGCAGGCTATTATAGATAATTTTCACGCGAAATTAATCCGATTGTCGGTTCAAATCTGTACTTTACCAACCGTTACTTACACCATTTTCAGATATATTTGAGAATTTTTTTTCAGTTTTAGCACACATGAAATGATATTCGTGCTTGATAGTTAGTTCAAGATGGGGTTATTTTTAGCGGTTTCAGTTCAAACTGCTTAAAAGTCATGAAGTATAGACTTGAAATTTATCAGATACAGTTATCATTTCAATATTATTGTATTCTCGATAAATATTTACAACGCTGAGATTTTAGAAGAATCTGGTACGTACATTTCTGAAACAACGTTTCATTCAGTAGCCATGTGCATGTTCTTGTGTACGTGTTTTTAGGCGTGACTCCTAGGCTATACTCCCGTTGTTAATTCATTAGTAATACAATCCAAATTTCGTGGAACTTAACGCCTAAAACCGGATGTAGTTAAAGGTTTATCGCTATCCCTCTTTTTATTAGTTTACAAAATTTTGGAGATAGTTTAAACTAAATTTAAAAGATTTTTTTTAATTCAAAAAGCTTTTTGTGCTACTTTAAACTTAATATAAATTAAAAACTTTTAAAATCAATAATTATTTTTTAGTTATTTTAAAATTTGAATTTTTAACTATTCCGCCCCCCCCTCTTTTGGACACAAATCCTAATGATGGATATTCAAGCACCATGTAAAGGGCAAATTTTCAATCCCAGGATCATCCTAATTTCAAAAAAGCAATCTATGTCTATGTAGCGCAAGTGTGGCCCGAGTTAGAGGGGTTTCAGACACACAGACGGATAAACAGAATTTCCGGTTTATTTATTTAGATGTTTTTTTTTTTGTTTTTTTTTTAAGCATTACGCCCCGAGCAAGGCGTGAAGCCACTGGGATGCAGGTGGTTGCAGAAGATTAGGAGCGAGAGCAGATAGGAATGATAGAAGAAAGGATGAGGAGAAGGATAGTGGATAGATCAAGGCAACTGGAGATGTCGATTGACATTACATTTGAATAGTTGGAGATTATAGCTCTCAGGGAAACAGTAATTGGGAAGGGTGTTCCACAGGCGAGAGGTGCGAGGTATGAAGCTATTGGAGTAGAAGAGACGGCTACATTTAAAAGTTTCTACAGTGTAAGGGTGGGAACGGGATTCCAGCCTCGTAGGGCGCTTGAATTCATGGAGTCTGGGAACCAGTGAAAGCAGCTCATTGGAGCAATTACCATTAAAATATTTGTAGAAAAGTCAGAGAGAGGCGACAGCGCGTCTGTGAGAGAGTGACTGTAGACGAGATGCCAGATCAGGGCCAATTATATTACATATCCGTCTCTGGATCTTGTCAGGAACTCCGAGGTAAACAGAAGGGGCTCCAGACCATATATGGCAGCAATACTCCATGCAAGGGCGAATGGTTGATTTGTATAGTTGTAGTATCGATTCCGGAGAGAAAAATTTCCTGGCGCGGCACAGAGAGCCAAATGTTTTACTATTTTAGTGCAGAAATACATTGAAAATCAGGAATTAATGAACTGCTAATCTTAGTCTTTCGAACCACTGAAAATTGATTAGGATGCACACCTTGACCATACCAATATGCAAGGAGACACACACGCACATAGATGTATATACATATACGAGAGGGTACTGAAAAGTTTCAGACCTTTCTTTCCGGAAGAAGAGATTTCCCAGCAGATTCTGATGTTTGGTCCTTTGGTAAGATTACGTGAAGTGGGTCGAATCGAGAACTTTTCAACACGCCCCTGTAGACAATCACACGCGTAGGGATACACATGCACGGAGAGACATCGCCATTCGTGTACACATGCACCAACACGTTAAGGGCGTAATGAAAAGATGCTAAAAAAAAGCTACCCGAAGAAAAGGAAAATAAAGAGGGAGGCTAATATAAGTGATCACCGCACCCATTTTGTCGAAGATCAACTTGGGTCTTAATGGAGTTTTCCATTGATCCTGATGTTGGCTGATTCATGACCATGTGCAAGTCGAAAACAGGTAGAGGATGTCGATGGGGGATCTGGTGAGTAAGTCAATCGAGCATAAATAATTTGCTGTTTATACCTGTATCACCAAGCCATTGCCCATCTCCCGGCGGAAATCCTTTCTTAGGTAATTTGACTTTCTTTTTCATTATAGCTTTCACTGAGATTTCTTTCTTTCTTTCCAGCCTTTCTTTCCAGCCTTTCTTTCTTTCTTTCTTTCTTTCTTTCTTTCTTTCTTTCCAGCCTTTCTTTCTTTTCTTTTTCTTTCTTTAATGCACTTTTTCTTTTCTTTTCTTTCTTTCTATTTTCTAGTTTGTGCTTTCTTTGTTTTCTTTCATTGAATCTTTCTTCCATCGAAAATCTCTCTTTTCTGGTACTTCATTTGTAGTCGCTTGTTCCAGCATTCTTTCTTTCTTTCTTTCTTTCTTTTTTTCTTTCTTTCTTTCTTTCTTTCTTTCTTTCTTTCTTTCTTCATAATCTGTTTTAGGATCTTTTTCCTCTCCTTTTCTTTTCCTACTTACTCAATTATTTCTTATTCTTTTGAAACTTTCAATGCAATTTCTTTCTCTCATCCTTTCTATTGTCTGTCTTCAATTCAGTTTTCCCTTTCTTTCTTTTATTTGTGAGTTCATTGCTTCTTTCTTTTGTCGAATCTTTCTTCTGCTAGATATTCCTCTTTTTCTCTCTTGTTCCACCAGCTTTCTTTCTTTCTTTCTTTCTTTCTTTCTTTTTCTTTCTTTCTTTCTTTCTTTCTTTCTATTTTGTTTGTTTACACTCATTTCTTTCTTTCTTTTGTTCTTTTTTCTGTTAATGATTAATTCAAAACGTATTTCTTTACACTCTTTCCTGTTTTCATTTTAGTTTCTTTCTTTCTTTCTTTCTTTCTTTCTTTCTTTCTTTCTTTCTTTCTGTCACAAATTTATTCAAAATGTATTTCACTATAAGAACTCTTTTTACATTTTAATTTTTTCTTTCTTTGTTTCTTCTGATGTGTAGTAATAAAATAATCCCATCCCATCACCCCTATCCCTTGCAACCATCCCTCACAATAAAATAAACGTTTTTCAGTACTAAAATCGAATGAGTCAAATAAAGCTTCATAAGCTACTACTTACAGTTGTTGCTATATAGCATGATGGAAGTTCAAAACTTATTTCTTCACATACTTTCTTTCTTCCTCTCTTTAAATTCTTTTCTTTCTTCTTTCTTTCTTTCTTTCTTTCCAGCCTTTCTTTCTTTCCAGCCTTTTCTTTCTTTCCTCTCTTTAAATTCTTTTTTCTTTCTTTCTTTCTTTCTTTCTTTCTTTCTTTCTTTCTTTCTTTCTTTTCTTTCTTTCTTTCTTTCTTTCTTTCCAGCCTTTCTTTCTTCCTCTCTTTAAATTCTTTCTTTCTTTCTTTCTTTCTTTCTTTCTTTCTTTCTTTCTTTCTTTCTTTCTTTCTTTCCAGCCTTTCTTTCTTTCCAGCCTTTCTTTCTTTCCAGCCTTTCTTTCTTCCTCTCTTTAAATTCTTTCTTTCTTTCTTTCTTTCTTTCTTTCTTTCTTTCTTTCTTTCTTTCTTTCTTTCTTTCTTTCTTTCTTTCCAGCCTTTCTTTCTTCCTCTCTTTAAATTCTTTCTTTCTTTCTTTTCTTTCCAGCCTTTCTTTCTTCCTCTCTTTAAATTCTTTCCTTCTTTTTCTGTCGCAAATTTATTCAAAATTTAATAATCCGCAATAATCAATCTGGCATTTTAATTTCTTTCTTTTTTTATTTATTCTTTTTCTTTTGGAAACTTATACAAAATTTATATCTCTACAATCTTTCTTTCTTTCTATGATGTTTCATTTGTAATAATTTTCGCCTTTTCCTTCTCTTGAATATCTGACTTCTTTGTCTCATCGCTTTACGAATGTTTAATTCGTTTTCTTACTTTCTTTTCTATACAATTTTTCTTTTTGTTTCTAATTTTCTTTCTTTCTCTGCAATTTCTAATCGTCTGATTCTTTTTTCATTAATCTACGCATGTCATGCAGGAGCTTCCGGTCAAACCAAGGTGAACTCAGACTGAATTTGAATACAATTCGTCCTATGTAACAACTTTACCAACCCAAATCCACCCGATTCATCAAACAATCTTAACAAAGAACACTCACCCGAATAATTGTATCGCTAATCATGCACACATATTCTGACAATGGTTATTATCAATACAAATAACACAAAAAAGACAAAATTATCAAGACGACATAAATTGTTCAGGTGAACGAGTGTACTGAAATTAAAAAAAAAATAAAAGACACTTTTTTAATCTCACAATGACATGTGGTATAAGATGTGCTTAAATACTTTAATGTTATCAATGTTTTGAGTGTTGACAGACACACACACACACACACACACACACACATATATATATATATATATATATATATATATATATATATATAGATAGATAGATAGATAGATAGATAGATAATGAACAGGCTGGGATAGATAGATAATTAACAGGCTGAGATAGATATAGATAGATAGATAATGAACAGGCTGAGATAGATAGATAGATAGATAGATAGATAGATAGATAGATAATGAACAGGCTGATATATGGATAGATAGATAGATAATGAACAGGCTGAGATAGATAGATAGATAGATAGATAGATAGATAGATAGATAGATAGATAATGAACAGGCTGAGATATATGGATAGATAGATAGATAATGAACAGGCTGAGATAGATAGATAGATATATAGATAGATAATGAACAGGCTGGGATAGATAGATAGATAGATAGATAGATAGATAGATAGATAGATAGATAGATAGATAGATAATAAACAAGCTGAGATAGATAGAATCTATCCCACTCAGTAAAGCTCTACATTGAGTGGCAATCGGGCCTTGTATTTGGTGAAGTAAATTAAAATAGAGACAAATAAATATATCAGGTGAATTTTAGCATATCCCTCCTTAGGAAAGATAATAATAACTAGCTTAAAAGCCGTCTTATTGGGCGGCATTTAAGCTAACTACTGCGGACGTTTCTTGATTAGGCCTTCGGCTTGTTCAGGAGTTTGCGTGTCCCTAAGTCTTTGCATATTCTTTGCCGTTTGATTTGGGATTTCATTTGCACAGGACTTTCTTTTCCTCGCTGCAGCCTTGGCTTTTTTTTTTAGTCCTCTGTTGGTGGAGATTTTTATTTTGCAAGGCACACTGCTCCCGTATATGATAGGCAACTATAAACTACAGAAGAAGTCAAAATTGATCGCTGCATTTAAGTATTGCATTAATATTTAAGCTTACATTTTAAAAGCTGAACGATAATTCTTCTGCCGCCACTAAATTTAAAGACAATTTGATGTGCGTAGGTCCTTACTTTTCGTACTAACAATTATTTTTATTTCATAAGTGAGTTTCGCTGGATTTCGCAATTAATATCGGATGTTCTCAAATTTATTTCCAAGTTATAAAAATTGTTATCATACAAAAAATTCGTCGCAAAAAATTCACGAAAATATCGCCGAAAACAATCGCAGTAATGAAAACTTGGGAATCCAAAATTTCTGTAACATGAGCTATTGAAAGTTATATCCCTTTAATTAAAAAAGTGTGACAGAGTGACATGCTAACATTCGCATTTATTATATAGATAATTTGTTTTGGTTATGTCACATTTTATTATACAAAAATAGCGTAAACATATTTATCAATATTTAAATCTAACAAATATAGTTCGTAAAACATTCCATCAACTCAGTATCCTATATATATGAATAAATTAATATTTCAGTATTTTACATGTCATTGATTTTATTAAGTTTTCACCATTTTGAGTTTAACGTTACATGCAGCAGTTGGTATTGCTTTCAAGAGAACTTCTTTGCTTATAAAAGTGTCTTCCACGAAATCGGCAGAAAGTAGCCCTACTTTATGTCAAACGAAACTTCATTCCTTTTTAACCTTGTATTAAACAGTGTTAACCAACAACAATATAAAGAACAATTATCAAACCTCATTATTAATGAATCAGAAATATAGACGACCTTAATTCCTGAATCTACTATTCTGGTAACCCCGTGTTGGATAACAAAATGGCCGACAGTTTCACTAAACTTTGCCAAACACACTAAAACTGATACCAATCCATCTACCTTTTTAGAAGAAATTGATATTTTACAGAGACACACAAACTATAAGCACATATATACTGATGGCTTGGACGCCTCAGCATGGTGTAATGGTTAACAGGCTCGCCTCGCTAAAACAGTTATGACTGAATAGTGAGTTCGATCCTCACCGTGTGCTCCACACTTTCGGCCTTGTGCCGGATCTAAGCTACGCTTAGAATATCATTTAAGGGGCACTTCGAGGCGGTGTAATGGTTAGCAAGTTTGTCTTGATAGACCAATTACGACTGAGTAGTGAGTTCGATCCTTACTTTCGGTCTTGTACCACATCTAAGCTACGCTTGGAAAATCACTATATACTGATGGCCCCAAAAAACATTGATAAAGTCGAATGTTCAGCCGTTTTTAATGACATTACAATAAAAAAAACGCCTATCGACGAATCCACTATTTTTACTGGTGAAGCTACAACCTATGACTTACCTTTAGATATCATAGTGATTTTCCAAGCGTAGCTTAGATGTGGCACAAAGCCGAAAGTATGAGGCACCCAGTGAGGATCGAACTCATTACTCAGTCGCAATTGATCTAGCGAGACGAGCTTGTTAACCATTATTTAGACATTATAACAGGCAACGAGTCAGATAACTTCGTAGTTTTCTTAGGTTCACTATCCGTACTTACGTCATTGAGAAACAAAAACACAAAAATCATTTAATAGTTAAATTATTAATCAGGAACTCGTTGGCATTACAAGAAAAAGAAAAAAAAAACTTGTCTTTTGTTGGGCACTTAGCCATATTGGCATCGGCAGAAATAGATAAGCTGACAGGACAGTAAAGAAATCCTCAAAAACGAACAATTTCAAATTTGAAAATACCCTATACAAACTTCAAAACAACTGTAAACTCATACATTCTAGACTTTTGGGGAAAGAAGAAGACATCCCATCAAGAATCAGAATAGTACACACTTCTCTCATTTCTCCTAAAAAGTTAATATCGTTTTGAATGCATATTATGTCAGGAGGCATATACTGTAAAACATATTCTAACAGAATATAGTGACCTTGCCTCCACACATCAACGATTTTATGGCATGAATAGTCTAGAGGACATTTTCAAGAAGATAAAAGTAGAGATTATCTTAACCTATTCTGGGATTATGCTAAGAAATTATTCGAAGATTTTGTTAAGACATACGGAGATTATGTTGAGACATTATTCAGAGATTATATTCAGATATTAAAGATTAGGCTAAGACCTTATTCAGAGATTATACTAATTTATTATTCGAAGATTATGTTAAGCCATTGTTCGGAGATGATGCTAAGATATTGTTCGGATATTGCTATTGAATTATTCGGAGATTATATTAAAACTTTATTCGGAGATTATGTTATGGTATTAAACGGAGATTATATTATGGCATTAATCCGAGATTATGTTAAGACATTATTCAGAGATTATGTTATGCATTAATCAGAGAATATGTTAAGACATTATTCGGAGAGTATGTTAAGACATTAAATAAAGATTATGCTAAGACATTATTCATAAATTATACTAAGTTATTATCCGGAGATTATGTTAATACCTTATTCGGAGATTATGCTCAGTCAGCAGTAGATTCATATCATCCTTGAATACCTTTTCATGAAATTCCCACTGGGATCGATGATTCTGTTTTTGGGCGCCCTTGGCTGAGTAAGGGCTAGGTTGATAACCATTAACGTATCCGAGATACATCTACGCGAAGGCAGAACCCAATATATATGGTGTCTGGGAAGAAGCTGTAATCGGACCAGCTGCTAGTTGTCTCGGACTTTCCGTGCCACTGGAGTTCAGATGTTCTGGCCAAGATAATACTGTTCGTGGTCTACGCATCCGCCATCCCCACTCTAATCTCTTCTGCGCACGTTTCCATATTCCCCTTACATATTAACGCCGACGAAGTGGAAAAGGCTTTGTCGATAACGATGGACAACCCCTGCCTAGCTGTTCTGGTCAACAGCAAAGATCCGACCACTTTTCATATTGCTTACAGTTTAAATGCTAAACATTTTTTAAAACCATTTCCCCCGAAGCAATGTGATAATGCTACTAAAACCCAATGGGTTACTGTGAGTAAAAGAGAATGAGAACACTTTAGGACAAGGAACCGTAAACCCAATCTAAAGCCGGATAAGGCCATTGAAACACGCTGATGACTGAATCACGTTGAGTCTATGAATTAATACATATTTTTAATCATTTCTCTCCAAGCAAGGTGATAATGCTATGAAGATGCAAGAAGTGAAAGAGAATGAGGTTTCAGGAGAAAGGACAATAAAAGTACAGGCTTCAGGAATACAGAAGTGGTCGATTTAATTTTTTGAATATTGTAGGTGAGAGGGAAGCAAGAATTTGGCGGAAGCTTCCACAGGCGAGAAGTGCGAGAATGGAATCTATTTGAATAGAACTTATGGTTGCATCGAGCTAATTCAACAATAAAAACGTGAGAGATAGTTGATAATATAGCAGTACGCTTAAATTCATACAGTCAGGGTATCAAGGAGGAACTCTCATCAGAACGATTACCATTATAAAAAATAAAAAAAGGGAGGTGAGAAAGTAACTGAAGTCGAGATATTTGGCCAAGATCGATTACATTACAAACTCTTTTTTTTGTCGAGAATCTCGGGGTATATATACTAGAAACGATATGGTAGCAATATTCAATGTACGAACAAATGGTAGATTTATAAATGTGCAAGATGAGAAAAATTATCTGTTACAACACAGTGAACGAATTTTCCTGGAAGCAAACCTAGCAATTAATTCAATATAATCACCCCACTTCATATAAGTGCAAAACGCAAACCTAAGAAGACACAAAATGTTGCTCTCCTGAAGGTTAGCGTCAGCCATGTTGATGGAAAACAGAAAAGTTCTCTACTATGATAGTAGTTTTGTTTTGATGTCGTTAGAATTTATAAGTTACTAGCAGCATGTCCAGGCGTTGCCCGTGCTTGATTCAAAAATCGTACGACTCCTACAGCAATCGCTAACACTTGACTTAAAATATATTTGCCCCTCCTTGCCTTTAAAGGAGTACCCTTTGCCGTGCTGATGTTGCTATATGCCTTACTTCTTGCCTATCTCACACTGCAAATTTTTTCTAAGCTCTATACTAAACATTAAATCTGTTACGAAAAAAGAACTAAACAAAATGAACACAAAACGATCAGCTTTAAAAAAGGACTCGTAACTGGAAAAACCGAATGAAAAAAAAAAAATTAACAACATACATTTTCACACCCAACCCAGTTCTGCAGAATCAGAATCAACGTTGAGTTTAAGCAAGCGAATGAGCCAATTGGAGTAAAGTGCCATGCAGATTTAAATTTTTTCCACTTGTGACGAATGCATTTTTCGATTTTTTTGCATGCTAGCATGCTAGTTAACATTCGTGTCAGTCAGCTGTTGGCTCTCATGCTGGCCAATAGAATTTTCCTGCCTATTCGTGGCAGCCAGCTATAGGCTCTCACTCTGGCCAGTAGAAAATGGCCGCAAAATACATGAACACTGCCGTAGAAGCATGAAAAAATCGATTATTTCCACTATCGATAGGAGTTGGGAAATGCAAAGTCGGTCTTGGCCTTCCCGCTAACTTGGTGCATGTGCATGCAAATTCTGGTGCAAATCCGTCGAAAATTGCGGCCGTGCATTCGTTACACACACACACACACACACACACACACACACACACACACACACACACACACACACACACACACACACACACATCCTGCCTTTTATAGATAGAGATTCCTTGCTCCAGTTAATCATTGATTGAACGCCATTTTAGAGTGTAGCTGCCATTTTACTTTCTCGGGCCTATTACTACTAAAACGTATAAATACCTAGATGTGGACATAAGTTTTCCAATACAAAATGTGTATGCTATATAACAGGGGAAATTCATTAAAGATTAAAGTGCATATATAGAGGCATAAATCCACGTAGAGGATATTTTTCATTTTTCCAGTTCATAATAATAAATGTTTGTTTTAGATATGAATACAGAGATTTATTTTTGAACAGTGCAAATGTAATATTTACCAGCCTGTACTTTTGATATAGATTTACACTGTTTAAAAAAAAGTGATATCTCCTGAAACATGTGTATCCAATAAATATGACATTTAAGTTAATAAGAAATAATGGCGGGTCATAAATAAAATCCAGTCATTTCTTAGAAATTATTATAAATATGTGTGTGTGTGTGTAAAAAATCAGATACAAATAAAATGCAGGATTCCCTTAATTTGTGCGGCTAATTTGTATATCAGTAACTATAAAAAAAATCAATTTTCAATTACTATGATTAAAGTGAAGAATGTTTTGCTGTACTAATCAAGTATTATATATGTATTAATCAAATTTTGGTATATGAAAATTTTTGTGCACTAATTGAAAACACATTAATCAAATCAAATTGAAGGATGCCTGTATATTTTTAAAAACTAAAATGAATAAAGACAAAAGGAAAACATTTTACAAAACCGAGCAAAAATCATAAGTGGCGACCCAGAGACGTTAGATAAAGAATTGGTCAGTATAAGTAGTACCCTACAACGTAATGACTACCCTGGGTACATGGCAGCAGCCCCCAAAACTGGGATAGGCGGGTACAAGAGGGGGAGGGCAACAACACTCAGAAAACAGCCTGCCTGCCTTATGTGAAGGGGTTATCAGAGAAAATACAAAGGATCTGCGGTCCATATAATATCAGGACAACCTTCAAAAGCTTGACGACACTTCGCAGATATCTCTCCCGAGTAAGACCCCCCCCTCTAGAGGAGAACATGACTAAAGACTGTGTGTACACTATCCCGTGAAGCTGTGGAAAGAAATATAAAGGTGAGACAGGCTACCCCCTTAAGGTAAGGCTTCAAGAACACCAGAAAGCTGTAACACAAGGGGAAATGGAAAAATCAGGCGTGGCTGACCACATATGGAGAGAGAAGGGAGATCACTGCCCTCTGTGGGATCAGGTTGAGATCATAGACAATGAACACCATTGGAAAATTCGTAAACCTAAGGAATCAGCACATATGCTAGGCCACAAAAATCTCCTGAGCCGACCAAGCATAGAAATAAGTACAATATGGGAACCAGTAATAAGGAGTGCCAGAGAAAAGCAATGATAACAAAGTTGCAATATGAGCTCTGGTAAAAACATTCAATGATAACAGCAAAATTGCAATATGAGCACTGGTAAAAATGGTTGCTGAAGACATTAGGTTTATAATATCCAGAAATTCATACCCAGATGTCCTCAAGGACACATGGCACAGTGGATAAAGGCGTTGGTCAGTGACAGGACCCAAAGAGTGTCAGTTCAATACCCGGTTATGGCAGTGGAGAACTTTCAGAGGGAAATTAACAGGAGATAACTGACATCCATCAAACATAGCACATGGAACTAGAACAGTCTACCCCAGTGAGCGAAATAAAGGGTTTGGTTCGACATTCCAACCACCTGAAGAAGGCCGGAGTGTACAACGGCCGAAACCTTGTGATAGATATGGCGAAAAAGATGAGGACAATAGACCGAATAATGTACATAATACCTCATCTCAGAAATATAGACAGACTCTGAAGGAAAACATTTCTTTACAAATGCATTTTGTCCTCACATTTACCTTAATAAAGTTCATCAGAGCATGCATTGGTAATGAAAAAGATTTTCTTTTATCTTTTATCTCTCTCTTTCTCTATCTATCTATCTATCTATCTATATATATATATATATATATATATATATATATATATCAGTCTTTTCATACTATCTATCACAGTCTTTTCATACATATGTGTGTGTGTTCTTTATTTAAAAGTAATATCTTATTACTTGAAACATCATATTTATTTGTACACATGTTTGAGCAGACATCCTTTTTTTTGAACAGTGCAAATGTAATATTTACCAGCCTGTACTTTTGATATAGATTTACACTGTTTAAAAAAGAGTGATATCTGCTGAAACATGTGTATCCAATAAATATGACATTTAAGTTAATAAGAAATAATGGCGGATCATAAATAAAATCCAGTCATTTCTTAGAAATTATTATAAATATGTGTGTGTAAAAAACAAAAACAAAATAGATACAAATAACATGCAGGATTCCCTCAATTAGTGCGGCTAATTAGTACATCGGTAACTAATAAAATGAGTGCGTGTGTGTAAAAATTCAGATACAAAAAAATATATTTAAAAAAAAAACAATGCGAATAAAGACAAAAGGAAAACTTTCCTTTACCAACGTGTTTCGTCCTCACATTTGCCTAAATAAAGTTAATCGGAAGAAAAATGCATTGATATATTTATGGGGAAAGAGATGAAGCATTTATAGTTATATGCGATGTGGACATAGGAATCGACACTGATTGGTTATTATCCGTTTCACATCTCAAGCGAGCTTTAAACCATGACAATCACCATGCAGTGTTTATTCCTATGTTTACGCTACCTATATCTATCTATCTATCTATCTATCTATCTATCTATCTATCTATCTATCTATCTATCTATCTATCTATCTTAGTCTTTTCGCACTATCTATCTATCTATCTATCTATCTATCTATCTATCTATTCATCTATCTATCTATCTATCTATCTCAGTCTCCTTGCACTATCTATCTATCTATCTCTCTATCTATCTTTCTTAGTCCTTTCGTACTATCTATCTATCTATCTATCTTAGTCTTTTCGCACTATCTATCTATCTATCTATCTATCTATCTATCTATCTATCTATCTATCTATCTATCTATCTATCTATCTATCTTAGTCCTTTCGTACTGTCTATCTATCTATCTATCTATCTATCTATCTATCTATCTATCTATCTATCTATCTATCTATCTCAGTCTCCTTGCACTATCTATCTATCTATCTATCTTAGTCCTTTCGTACTATCTATCTATCTATCTATCTATCTATCTATCTATCTATCTATCTATCTATCTTAGTCTTTTCGTACTATCTATCTATCTATCTATCTATCTATCTATCTATCTATCTATCTATCTATCTCATTCTGTTCATTATCTATCTAGCTAGCTCACTATCTATCTATCTATCTCAGTCTTTTCGCACTATCTATCTATCTATATATATATATATATATATATATATATATATATATATATATATATATCAGTCTTTTCGCACTATCTATCTAGCTTGCTATCTATCTATCTCAGTCTTTTCATACTATCTATCTATCTATCTATTTTCATACTATCTATTTATCTATCTCTGATATAAGGAATGCTTGGATTTTATTGATAATCCAACATTATTTCTTATTAACTTAAACATTATTTTTAGCGGATACACGAGTTTGAACAGACATAAAGTCCAGTCATTCCTTAGAAATTACTATAAATGTGTTTTTGTGTCTGTGTGTAAAAATTAAGATACAAATAAAATATATCTTTAAAAAACAATATGAATATAGACAAAAGGAAAACTTTTCTTTACCAGTTTTTTTTTTGTACGTAGAACATCTAACTGTAGACAACTCTGTAAAAAGTCAGGGATCGATTTCAAACTCTGTTAATATTATGAACAAGATCACACTTCTAAAATGATACAAAAATTAATATTTTTCCGTAAGTTCTAAAGAACGCTAATCTATTCAAATTATTCTTTGTATTTTTATGACTGGACCATTCTACTTAACTAGTGCCGACTCTATCTACATAATCTGTTTAATTACATTTTTATTCACTTCTCTACATATTTATAAACTTAATTGTCTTATTCTTGTATGTAATTGTTTTATTTAGTGCTTTTTCATACTCTAAAAAATGACACCAATATTTAAGTAATTTTTGGAATTGCATCAGTTGTTATACCGGATGGTCACTGTAAGACTGGATGATATAAAACAAAAATAACTTTTACAAACACATGTTTATAAGCAAATATATGGATATAGATCCGACAGTATGAAGAAAAATATATGGAAAAACAAAAATCCGAATATGTAAATATACTGTTTTAATGTTGTTTCAATGTCGATGTCAGACGTTTCGGTTTAGTAGACCTTCTTCTGGATATAGTTATTAAAACATAATTAACATAATTAACATTAGACGATATTCATAAGAGTAAGACTAATCAAAAGAGAATAACTGAAATTTAAGATCAGACGGATTTATGAGGCAGGCATAATATCTATCTCACGCACGGAGAATACTAGACCCGGCTTCTTTAATATTTCCTCTTTTCTAGCAAGATTAATGCTCGACAAACGTACTTATAAATTTTAGATTAAAATAAAATTCTTTTTCATTTTTCATTTAAAATATACTCTATTTTAGGAATACGTTTTCACAACATCGCCCACGTGACGCCGACGTGATCATATTGTGAAACGGAACGCTGATCTTAAAAATTTCAGTTATTCTGTTTTGATTAGTCTTACTAATGTCTATCGTCTTTTCATGTTGACTTGAATATCGTCTAATGTTAATTATGTTTTAATAACCATGTCCTGAAGAAGGTCTACTTCCGGTTTCAGAATATTCTGAAGTGATGTTCTGGCGATGCCTAGTTGAGGAGAACGACAACGAGCTAATGGATCCTCAAAGACATTTTACCATATGGCTTCCACCGCTGTGTCAGTGCGCTAAGAATCTCCTCTCGGAAAATCCCCGACTGATCCAGTTCTTTTAAAGCGGGCGAGTAGGTTCCGAATCATGTCATCGCTAGAAGATACTCTGACATTAAGAAGTTGCCGGTATTTTCTCTGAGTTTTAATAATTGATCTTTCATTGGAATAGATAAACTCAATATTGAGGGGTCCACAACTTTTTACACAAATGAACTCACTCAGTGTATACTTATACTACTGCCAGTGAACACCCGAGAACAGAGCAAGACCGTCGAGTCGAGTCGAGAGTGACAGAGTAAAAGGTTGTAGGTAACCGGAAGAGTGAGGGGTGAGGTAACAGCGTTGTAGGAGTCACAGTGAGCGAGCACGTAGACTCAGTAAGAAGTCATACAGCGATACGTCAATACCAAAGACTGTATATATATTTTGCTACTAACCCGTATTCCTGGAACTACTAACCTGCTTTACCAGTTTGTATTATTACGCTAATACATTATTTTCATATATTCATTCCTGGCGTTTGTTATTTATTGGTACCGGATTTCAACCCGGAATCCACAACACTCAGTGAGTCTTAGTCTTTGCTGGACATCATACGTAGCCATTTTAATCTCCAAGGGATGCTCTATAACCTGCAAAAAAAACAACAAAAAACAAAAAAAAAAACAAAGAAAAGGAAACAGTTTGAAAATGGACAAGTTATGAATTTTCAGTTTTTCAGTGACCACACTGAATTTTCAAGTTAAAGTAATCGAAGATTTTTACCCCATATAATTAGCGCTATCATTGAATGCAGGAAATAATTTTACTTTTTAAATAAAATATTAAAAAAGAAACATGAAAAAATATACGACGACAAAACAAAACAAATAAAAAAAATATTTTAGCAGGTTAATTTCTATTATTTACACTGTTTACAGTCTTTGGACTGTTGCCCTCATCTTTCTTGTAATATTCACGATACTTCGGCCGTTGTATGCTCCGGCCTTCTTCCGGTGACTGGAATTTCAAACTGAATCCTTTATTTTGTCCACCAGGGTAGATTGTTCTATTTCCACGTGCCATGCCTCTTCCAGATGTTTTAGTATCAGTTACCGCCCTTTAACTCAACTCTACAAGGTTTTGTTCACCTCAGCCGTAGACAGATATTGAACTCACAACACTTTGGGTCAAGTCATTGGATTTAGCCAATGGGTGATGTGTCCTTAAGGAAGGAGCGTACAACGGCCGAAACGTCGTGAATATGACAACAAAGATGAGGACAATAGTCCCAACACTGTAAATACGGTAAATAATTATAATACCTCATCTCAGAAATATAGACAGATAATTTCTATTAATGAGTTATTCTGTTATTATGACAACAGGAAGCCTGTCTGCGTATTGGTTTCGAATAATGCCTCGTGTTGCCATGACTAATGTCATGTGATCAGGTTGCGTAACCGATAAATACTTTAAAGGATATTTGTTTTATATTATTATTGTTGTTGTTGTTTTGTTAGTTTTTTTTTTTAAGTATGAATGTTCGATTTTGCAAATACCCACGTTTCACAGAACACAAACTTAGTTATATTCAAGCCTCAAAGGAAGTTTCAAGGCTTATCAAGAGTCTGAACCCTAAGAAAGCTTCCATTCAGAATAAAACACCAATGATTGTCCTTAAGTATATTAAACCTTAGTTATGTCTGATCTTAGCAAAACTATTTCACCGCTGCTTGAAGGAGAAATCTTTCCTAAGTCTGTGGGAGGTGCCAAGTGTGTATATGGAATTATCCATTACACCACGGCACATCTAAATACACACACACGCGCACACACACACACACACACACACACACACACATATATATATATATATATATATATATATATATATATATATATATATATATATTTGTTTGAATAAAAAACAGGCCACTTTAAGGTTCCAAAGGTTGAAATGAAAAATGAACAGAAAAGTAGTAAAGTCTGATGATCCAGAGCCCTTTAAAAGGGCTGTGGTGAAATACTTTATTACATGGAACCTTAAAGTGGTCTGTTTTTTATTCAAAAATATTTGCTCTGAATTTACATTGAGCTCTCCGGATATCATCCTCCTTGGGTCTACCCATACGGATTACCTAGTTTTGCATAAACTATATATATATATATATATATATTATATAATGAAAAACATTAATCAGTTTGTCTGATGATCGCTAAAGCGTGAAACCCAGGGTCACAAACTCACATCTATCCAACCAAATATGTTAGCTCTATCTCTGATATTGAGCGCTTTCTAATAAGTATATATATAATATATAAATAATTATACATATATATATTTATTTATATTTATATACACACTTTCACACACACACACACACACACACACACACACACACACACACACACACACACACACACACACACACACACACACACATACATATATATATATATATATAAAGAAAGAAACAACTTTAACGGTTCATGCTGATTATAATTTATTACCTTAGAATCGTAATTCGATTCTTATTTCTCAGATCAACCTTTTCATACAAAAAATATTTGGTCTGTTTTTACACTCAGCTCTCTAGATTATATCCTCCCTGGAATTATCCATACGTATTACCAAACACATCTTTACCTATATATATATATATATATATATATATATATATAATACTAATAATAAAGAAGTTAATGGTGGGAGTTGACTTAGACCAGGAAACAGTAGTATTAAAAAGTGCTCAATACACATATAAAAAGATAAAAAAAGAGAACGAAAATTATGACTAGTTGTATACATACTAAAAAGTTCCTTCTGAATTCATTTGAAGAAAAAAGAATGTATATATATTTCATTTAATCCCCCACCGAGACATTTCTAGTACACTTGCATTTACCCCTCCTCCTCCTCCTCCTCACCTTCTACCACACCTCAGGTCGTGCGCTTATTTAGTTATTTATTTTTCATATATTTAATATATAATTTTGTTTATTTATTTTTTAAATATTGCTTTCCATAAATTTCTTATTTTTAAAACATAAAGCGTTCGGAAATCAATTGACCGAAATCGCCTGAAGACACCGAAAGGTTGAAACCAGGCTAGCGGAATCAGCTGATTTCCTAATTCTCTCTCTCTCTCTCTCTACATATATATATATATATATATATATATATATAAATTCCAATCGATTCCTTTACATTAAGTTACGCGAAAATAACCTTCTTCTTCCCCCTGCTATGGGTAAATAGAAGGAAAGACTGGTCTCTGTAGCCTTGGGGGATAGCAAATCTAGGAGAAGGAGAACTCTTTAGTTGAAACCATAAATAAATTGGAAATATTTAGATTTCGTCATCAAATAACCCATAGAGGTGTTGATATGCGACTAAACAAATCAACTAACCAAACAACCAATAGGAAAACATCTTTCATGACATTAATCCATATAATATCCTACAACTGCATATCGCTCTTCATCCTCTCAGGACTGTGGGATACTCGATAGGACTTCTGACAGCATAGACAAGGCTCTCTCTCTTCATCCGTTTGCTCACATATTTGTGTTTGGCGACATTAACGCCCATCATACCAAGTGGCTTAAGAATGCTACTACTGACCACGCAGGCATTCAAAAACTTAATTTCTCAGTTTCTCAATCCCTCACGCAGATAGTTGACTTCCCCACGCGTTTTGCCTTCAACCAGGAAGGTAAGGCCTCTCTTCTCGATCTGTGTTTTACCTCCATCCCCGAGTCTTGTAGCGCCAAGCAACTTTGCCCTCTTAGAAACTCCGATCATGCTGTAGTATCTGTTAACATCTCCTTCAACTCCAACCCCTGCAAAGAACCTCCTACCACTAGAACTTTGTTCTACTATCAACGAGCTGACTGGGACTCGTTCCGTGATTTCCTCCGCGATCTCCCCTGGGATGTTGTCTTTACGCTCCCCGCCCAAGAATGTGCTTCTGAGGTCTCATCCTGGGTTAAAGCTGGAATCGACGCTTTCATCCCCTCAAGAAAATATAGGGTCAAGTCGCGCTCCTTCCCTTGGTTTTCCGCTGCTTGCTCAGCCGCCATTGCCCATAGCAACCACTTCTTTCACCTATTTCGTAGTGACATGTCGGACTGCAATAGACGTCTCTTTGCATCCGCCCGTAACGAGTATAAGCGTGTCCTCAATGAAGCTAAGTCACTATTTGAAAATCCTTATAGGTAATCGCAATCTCTAAGGTGAAATGATCATAACTATGAGGTAATTTTAATTCCTATTGTATGTTATATATATATATATATATATATATATATATATATATATATATATATAACCCTGAAAGTATAAAATTATGTAAAAATACATAAAATAACCCTTAGAGGTGGATATGCTGCAGACAAAATCAACCAACCAACAAACATGCATATGCACAAAAGCTGAGTATTATCTACCATGTACTCAACTGCGAAAGCAGAATGACATGTAACATATTTTTATTAGTTCAAAGCCCCCAAGAAAATTAAATTTCGGCATTAAATGACCCATCTAGGAGTTGGTATGACGTTAAATAAGCAAATCACTCATAAAGCTTGATACGCCAAGGCGACACACGATTTATCTAATTCACATTTGTCTTTCCCATATACAGGCTGCCAACCACGGTTAGAAAGCCAATACTACTTAATTCATAGCTGGGGGTGGGGAGATTAATTTATACATTTTCCCAAGAGTATATTTGCGAAAATGAATGTAAATATTTCGAACGAAATTCGAACTCGGGTCGCCATTTTTTCGTTCAAATCCGCTATTCTACCACATGCTTAATAATATTTAATATAAGAACAAAACAAAACAAATATAGACTTTACGTTACAACAGGCACAGACACAGTAGGGATTTGAACTCTGTTTGCCGATTTCATGTTCACAAGTCAATAACTATTTCTGCACACTCCACCTCGAACAAAACATAGTCTAACCATGCACAACAAGAAGTACAAATCCTTAATAATCAATAGATAATCTATCAATTATTCTATTCACATTTGCGAGCCGTGCACACAGGAAAAATCAAGTCGTTTTCTCAAAGCTGAGTTCAATCGTTAGTCTCTTTCGTCGACCAGCGATTGTTTACGGAACTGTCTTCATGGAAAACGCACAATAGATGCGCATATGCACATAGTAATCTCCGTCTCATTTTTCATACAAAAGCCGAAATAGATTCAACGTACTTCTTTCCTCGTCCTTCGGATTGTATCACCCTTCTCTTCACTCTCCCGATTCAAGACTGATAAGCCAGGCGGTAGGAATGAAAGATCTTCCTAAACGAAGCCAGCAGTGACAGAAGAGAGATTAAAGAAGGTTTCCTAGCAGCAGGTTTAGTGTAACTTTGTCCCTTTATCAATCTAAAAAGCACACGTCTGTTGTGTGCATATATCAGGTTTCTATTTCTTTAACAATATATTTTATTCATATCACTTCCTAACATCATTATTGAGTCATCAAAGTATTTTCCTGACTTTCTATGATGTTACGCCATCGTTTAGCTAAAGTGTGAATATCACCAGAGAAAATGATACCAGTTCTGATTAAATACATCGAGGAATTTTTGATATTTTGAATGGACAAGACAAATATAATTGCATGCGGTAAAATCAGTGTTAGATTTATTTGGCGCATCATCATTTTGCAGGTTATTTATTGCAGTTGTCATAATCAGTCGGTAGGACGATATAAGTTTTGTTTTGTCCGAAAGATAAAAAGGTAAATACCGGTTTGATTTACAAGAGACTCAAAAAATGTACATAGTTTTGGTTTGTACGAGATCAAAAAGGTAGACGAGGGTTTGGTTTTCATGAATCAAATATATATATATATATATATATATATATATATATATATATGTATATATGTATGTATGTGTGTGTGTGTGTGTGTGTGTGTATGTTTGGTTTGCGTGAGAATCAAAAAGGTAGACACGGCATTGGTTCTTACGAATCAAATATATATATATATATATATATATATATATATATAAGTGCGCAAGTATGCAGAAAATAGAAAAGAACACGTTGGGTGCATAATCCAGAGTTCCTTAGTATTTTTAAAGAGATAATCAGGTAGACAATAATAAAACAAAATCCTCCCGACACATAACGACTTATAGGCGCGCCATAAAAATATCCCTCGCTGGGAACTAACTAGAGGATGACAGCCAACATTAGCCTTGAAATAGATACCCTACCCAACCTGAGCAAAACCTCTCAGAAGATGGTGAGTCTATACATATGAATTAACTCTCTGACCACTTAACCAAGATGACTCGCCTAGCCACTCCCACAATAACGAATGTAATAATGAACCATGCCTAAAAACACACGTAAACCAAGAGATAGCTTATTCCTAAAATCTCGCTTGAAGATGAAACGGCACTAAACACTTTAATTCAACTTAATTTTAATTATTTGGATGGTTTCGGCTCTCGTTTTTGAAACATGAGAACTCTTATGTAGCGAAGGGATCATATTTTTAAACAAAAATATTATAAATATATATATATATATATATATATATATATATATAATTATTTATTTAAAAATATGATTCCAACTCGCGACATAAGAGGTCTCATGTTTCAAAACAAGAGCCGAAAACTTCAATATAATTATTTGAATTAAATTGAGTTAAATAAATCTTCCGTTTCAAATTTAGACACCCACACCTTTCCCTGACTTGACATCTATGAAAGTAACTCTATACTGATACTTATTATTAACAGCCAACACACGCCTACCCAATTTAAACAATTCGCCCTAGCTGTTACCATGGAAATTTTGATTTCAATTATTAAAACACGTAAATTTCAGAAATACGTTATTCCAAAAAAAAAAATTTCGCTTGAAGATGGAACAGAGCTTACTTTAACTCAATTTAATTCAAATAATTATATTGAAGTTTTCGGCTCTTGTTTAGAAACATGAGACCTCTTATGTCGCGAGTTGGAATCATATTTTTAAATAAATAATTATATTTATGCTCTACTTTTGTATCGAGCACTATTTTTTGAAAATAATAACTAAAATACTAAGGAACTTTGGATTATTTACCTAACTAGTTCCTTCCTATTTTCTATATATTTTCACACACATATAGATAGATAGATAGATAGATAGATAGATAGATAGATAGAGTGAACATTGAAATCAGCACTCAGTGGCGACAGGGTGTTTCATGCTAAACGCAATCGTCAGGCCTGACGATTGAGTCTCTGAGTCGCCTCTGAGTATTGACTTCAATGTTCACTTTTATATTTTCATATTTACATACGCCCTATCTCTGATATTGAGCACTTTATTCCATAAATATAGCACACCTTAAAATTATATTTCTTCATATATATATATATATATATATATATATATATAGATAGATAGATAGATAGATAGATAGATAGATTTGGTTTACGTGAGAGTCAAAAAGGTAGACATGCGTTTGGTTTTCACGAAACAAATACACAGTATTGTAGGGTCAGTTGGGCACCATCTGTGAGAAAAAAAGAGCATCATGGCGTTTGAAATTTGAAACGGCCTGCTGTATTGCTTGGTATTCGCATCGGAAACTCCAATACAAACATTTCAGATTGTTTAGGTGTCAATCTGATGACAGTTCAGATGGTTCGAAAAGAGTTGGTGAGTCTAATGGTGATTACGAAGTTACGTCATCCCGGGAAACTCACTTTCATCGTTCTAATAAGATAAGAAATCCGGAATATGTTGATGAGGGCCTCAAACTCAACACAGGGGTGGGGGGCATACATCAAGTTCATTGAGGAGGTAGTGCTGCCCTAGATCAAGATTTGCTGGAAGACCTTATGTTTTGCAATATGACTCTGCACCATGCCACACAAACAGGAGTACCCAGTCATGACTGTCAGACAATTTCTGCGACCATGTCACCCATTGCATCTGGCCACTTAAATACCCAGATTGCAAACCCCTTGATTATTGGGAGGGGGCGCAAATGAATTCCTTGTAACACCAAAAATGAACTGAATGCAAAGAATATGGCAGTATTCACCAGCTTAAATAAGGAGAATGTCTAGAAGAATTGAAAGAGATTCCGATGTCTGGAGGCCGTGGTTGAAGCCAATGGTGATTTTATTGAATAAATTTACTCTTTAATATTTTAAGATAATTTTGTGTAATCTGGGTTAATATAACTGTTAAAATGAAATGTCAGTATTATTTTTATTTTTACCTAATTTAGAAGACGATTTATCCATCAAACCGTGTAGATAGATAGATAGATAGATAGATAGATAGATAGATAGATAGATAGATAGATAGACAGATAATGAACAGGCTGAGATAGATAGATAGATAGATAGATAGATAGATAGATAGATAGATAGATAGATAATGAACAGGCTGAGATAGATAGATAGATAGATAGATAGATAGATAGATAGATAGATAGATAATGAACAGATAGATAGATAGATAGATAGATATAGATAGATAGATAGATAGATATGAGATAAGATGAGATAGATAGATAGATAGATAGATAGATAGATAGATAGATAGATAGATAGATAGATAGATAAAGATGAGGTACAGCGTACCTACGGACATTTTCGTATGGAATTATGTTAAGGTAATATTTTCTTATAAAGAAACAATCCACATTCATTGACCGAGCATCCAGTGTTACTCTCGTTTGAAATTTATAAAAATATTTGTATTAAAACAATTTTAAAGGAAAATAGATTTCTCAAGTCTAAATGTTATTAATCTTTCCAGTATTAATGAGTCTTTTCTTCATAACCTTTTGTTTGGTGTAGTGTGGAACGACAAATTATGTGTACATCGAAAGCCAGTCTAACCTTTTGCCATCTCAGAAATATACATGGTTTATGGATATACGACTCTTTTTATGCATAGTAATGATTACTTTTCAAACTACTGAATCGGCCAAAAATTTAATACTATTTTTGGCATTAGATGGCATTAGAAGCGTTTAGTTTTAAGTAAATTTATTCAAAAAGACCGCTTTTGATTGTATTGCGATAGCGGTCATATCAGCGTGATATTTTGATGTTGAAACTAACTGATAGTTATCCAGTTTTTCACTTAAGTCCAAAGAAAACACTCTTTGGTTGAAACAATTAAAATTCCAAGAAAATAACACAGCAAAGACAGCAACAATAACGACTCCTAAAACCCATCTAGGCCTGGTTATTATAAATAATAATATATTATAATAACCACATGATGAAACAATCCCGTTTTTGGTGTATTCTGATATTTTGTCTTACGATACTGTAAGTATTATTTTTCGTTTAGAATGGACGATATTAAAGAAATGTGTAGAAACTTTTCAAATAAGACACTTTCCAAGTATGAAATCCGGCAAAAATGAAACCATAATAATCATTTCAATTGAACGTATGCAGGCAAGAAAAATCCCCGAACCGCAACCGACAGAGGAGAGCCATGCCGCCATGCGACAACCCCCGCTCTCTCTCTGCCTACTTCATCTCTGATTACATCGTTGTTAGGCGAGATGCGTCTGTTTCTTTGACTTTCTTTTCTCCTGCACCGGCGTCCCGCCTCCTCCACCTCTTCCTCCTCCTCCTCCACCTCCACCTCCACCTCCGTGGGTTTGCCCGTCCATCGTGCCACGACGCTTTTCCCATGATTCATGCCGTCACGTGACTGGGCGAACATCAAAAACATGTTTACACCTTAGAAACGGTTGACTCATCGCGTCCCTTCGTAAATACGAATGACCCCCATTTCCCACCCACACCTTTCGGGACTATTTTTAATTATTTTATTTATTTATTTATTTATTATTATTATTATTATATTCGACCTTGCCCACAAACCTTCAAGGAAGAAAACACACACACAAACAAAACAAAAAAGCAAAACAAAAAACTGAACATCGAAATAAAACTAAGGATATCTTGTCTAGCCAGAACACGGCCGGTTGGTGTACGACATATTGTTAATAAAATGTGGAAACAAGCTTTGATCTTCTGATATTCCATGATCGAATCAAAATATTGAATTTTATTCAAAATTTTGTTAGATATTATTCATTAGGAAATAAGACAAAATATAAACAAAATAAAAGAAGCAATAAAAAAATCAACTAATTCTTTTCAGTTCGAATTTTCTAAAAGAAAATATTGATATTATTAATAATTTTTGACTATTTTCGAACATATTTTTATTGATTGTTTACAAATAGTAGTAGTAATCGTAGTATTGTAGTAAATGAAATAGTTTGATATCAAAAATACTTAGATGAAGTATTATTATCATTAAACTTTTTTTTCATTTTATTTTTGTTGCTTGCATGTTAAATATCGTAGTAGAAATAAACAAAATACTATTAATGTGTCTAAATGTCTTAAATAAAGCATTGTTGTTATTACTTTTTTTACACGTGATTTTCTTTCACCTTATTTTTATTGTGTGCTTTTTATTAGACGTAATCTAATAATAAAATTGTTAGAATTTTCTTAGAGGAAGTATTCTTGTTATAAATTTTTCAACTAATTTTTTTAATCTTATTTTCTTACTTTTTATCGTAACGCTCAAGCGGTTTTGAAAAATCACATAAAGTTTAACCATAAAGACGATTCTTTCTTTCATTTTATGTGCCATATCCTTTTAGGATGTAGGTGATCATGGCTCTCCATCTTCCTGTATCCCTTGCAGCTCTCAACAAGTTCCTTTCCTCTGCTTCCTCCCCCAGACCACGTTCTGTCATCCACCTGCCCAAGTCCGACAGGTATGTCACACATTGTTTTAATTTGTTTCTCTTTCCCTCTATTCGGCCCGTGTGTATCAGATTCTCCAGGCCCTCCTTCCTCATTATGCGTTCCAGAAACTTCAGCTGCCTCTTCCTGATGTTAAATATAAGCCTCCTCCTTGTTTGAATCCTCTCTAAGACCTCATCGTTGCTCACATGCTCGGTCCGTGATATCCTCAGCATCCTTTTATTTCCGTCGCCTCGAGTCTCTTCTTCATCTTTGAGGAAATCGTCCAACATTCGCTGCCGTAAAGAAGGAGATGATTAACCTCTAGTTATATGTTTATCGAATTTAAATCTGTTTCAATAATCTTGGCTCATTTTGCCTCTAACAAAACCTAAGCTTAATACATAAGAATAATAATTAATATTGATAAACGGTGTGACAAGTGATATCATTAAATAGGCTTGTTAATTTATGTGCATATCAGAGTTTATTGTGTTAGTCAATGCCGAAATCGGTTTTTATAATACTTGAGCAAAAATTTAAACATTGTTCGGGTCTATACTTGAGACAAAAGTTAAACATTATGCGGATCTATACTTGAGCCAAATGTTAAACATTGTTCGGATCTATAATTGAGCCAAATGTTAAACATTGTTCGGAACTATACTTGAGCCAAATGTTAAACATTGGTAGCATCTATACTGATACTATACTATATATGGCCTCAATTTCAACAGAAAGGCTACAATTCGACCGAAGTTGCGAAAAATCCATTAGTAAGCAGCGAATCTCTTTAGACACTTTATCCACAAATCTGATCCATATTGTTTAAAAACTGGAAAATACAAAAAAAAATAAATAAAATAATAAAACAGACCGACCTTTGTCAGTTGAATGTAATAAAAATTTGTTTGAATGAATTCTTGCTTCCTACGCCTTATATATATATATATATATATATATATATATATATATATATATATATATATCTTCTGTCTTCGTAATTCTGGTTCTGTTATTGTTCTCACTCCTTAATAGTATTTGTCTTCATATTCTGTAACACTCCAACCTTGCATCTTAGTCCTTGCTTGAGGCGAAATATATATATATATATATATATATATATATATATATATATATATATATATATATATATATATATATATATATATATATATATTGAAAATTGAAGTCAACACTTGAAGTCAACACGTCGTGGCCTGACGATCGCGTCTAGCATGAAACAGTCTGTCGTCTCTAAGTGTTGACTTAAATGTTGACTTTTATATTTACACACGCTCTATCTCTGATATTGAGCACTTTATCCCATAAATATAGCACACCTTAAGACTATATTTCTTCTTATATATATATATATATATATATTGTGTTGACTCATGTTTTATGAATGAAATTGGATAGATGGAGAGGGGCACAATTAACAATTTTCTTCCTTTGGCTGTCGCAATGGAAATCCTAAAATTAATCCAATCGCTAAATCTAATGAAGGCCTGCTTGTACAGCAGCCTATGTCATATGGCGATAACAGTTGACATGAGGTGCTAATTCGAATGAACTTATAACTAAGCCTGCCACCGATGAGGATCGAACTCACTATAATGGTCTATATGACATGGACGTTGAGCACTATTTTACAACAATGAGTAATGCATTATTTACGTAGACGTTAGGGACAACGCTTTCGATATAAAGAGTGACTTCTCGCTGTCGTTTCTTTTTTAATTACGTTTTGAAAGCACGTTCTGTTTGCTTTTACTATAATCCAAAAGAGACTGCTTATCAGCTAAATC
>CAHIKZ030004782.1:467500-497500 GCA_903632075.3 Acanthosepion pharaonis
GAGACAGATATATATATACATATGTATATATAGAGAGAGAGAAAGAGAGAGAGATATATGTATATATATATATATATATATATATATATATATATATATATATATATAGATAGATAGATAGATATTATTCCTCTGGAATGAGCAATTGACGTTGTGGTTTAGTAACATACAAAGTTCGCATGGATAAATACGTCTTTGCATAATGTAAAATATCTAAAATATCATTTATAAAAAATATATTAAAAATATCTAAAACTTCGAAATATGATCGAAAGCAATATATATGAATATAATGTGTATTTATACAGCAATAATTTATCCAAAAGATTTTTGTTAAATTCAAACGGAAAAACAAATTTCGATTAAGATATTGTACATCGGGAACAAAACAAAATTGTGGGTAATTGCATATATATATATATATATATAAAGAAAGAACAGTAAGATAACATGGTTAGAACTGTGTAGCGGAAAAACCATATTTTATATCAATTTATTTATAATATATATATATATATATATATATATATATATATATATAACCTCAGCATTAAATAATTATTATAACCTTAAAGTCCGTAGTCAAGTTTATTGAATTCTCATATACTTGTATTTTGATTGGTCATTCCAGCTTATGTAACAGCATTTCCCCTAGCGAGGGATGTTTGATTGATTTGAATCTTTTAAAAACCTTTATTCTACATTCAACACCATCACTTGATAAGACACCAGAAGTGTTGAACCAAAATAACTATTTTTTGTAGTGATTTTATAGAATGTTTATATTATAATTTTCGAATTAATAATTATATATATATATATATATATATATATATATATATATATATATATATATATATATATATAATCTATTCGTAAGTTATAACATAAATATGTTATAAAATCAAATATAATTATATATATATAATTTATTCGAAAGTTATAACATAAATATGTTGTAAAATCAAATATAATATATATATATATATATATATATATATATATATATATATATTTAGGCAGCAATCCTTCCTTTATGCATGTTTCATTAAAAACGACAGACAAGGTACTACGGTTGAGCTTTTTATTTAATTTTTCTTGTGTTCTGACAAGAGCTTTCTTTTCTGGACAAAGGGTGTGTAAGAACTGTCCGAATGTTCTATATTTCCGAGCGCTTTCGGCTATACTTTTAGCCATTATCAAGGATGATTCGATTATCAGCTTAGTAGAGTGTGTGTGTTCTGTGTATATTCAGTGTGTGGTAGTGATGTTTTTAGTTTCCGAATACGGTTAGCACATTGTGGCTTTGTTCATAGTTAATATTGTTGAGAGTTGGCTTTTTCTTTTTTATTATTAGAGCTTCCATTATTTTTAGTCATTTTTGGCAAGTGGATGCAGTTAATATATTTGTGTTTTCAACTCGTATGTTCCTAATAGTGTCGGGTAAATCTGAGTGTGTGTTTAAATGTGTTCTGATGGAACTGTGATCAGATAGGTGTAATGTAAGACGTCTGGATAAACATGTGGTTGTGTAGCCGATGTAATTATTTATGAGTCCGGTTTGATCAGGAACACAGTTCCTTAAGGGGCGTTTGAACTCATAGATAATGTTTGTTCTTTGTAATTTTGACTTAGTTGGTGTGTTGTTATTTTTGAGGATAAGGTTGGCCGTCTTAAATTTTTTATAATAGATAAAAAAGTTTGATTTTTTTATTCGGATCAATAGGAGTAGTGTATTTCTTTATAATATGCCTTAGAGAAGATTCATCTTGTTTGTAATTAATATGCATTTGGTAATTTATTCGAAAGTTATAACATAAATATGTTATAAAATCACTAAAAAAATAGCAATTTTGTTTCAATTCTTCTTGTGTCTTATAAAATGATGGTGCTGAGCACACTTTTAAGAGTCGTGTTTTTTGGTTATTGGAATTTTTCCGTATACACGACGGTGGAGAAGGGGATAGCGGCTCGGATTGAGTTCTACCATAACCACTGTCATGAACAGGACTGGTGTCACAAACGCTTTATTTCAATTCCAAACAACAAACTACCTGTTATCCCCTTCAAAAAAATCGCCCGTCGAGTCTAATTCACTTTTCCATCCTTCTTTGCTACGCTTCTCTGCTCTGGTCGAATCATTCTTCTTGGATGCCCTCAGTTTCGTCATTACAGCCTTCTTGATGACCTTCACGCTTTCAAAACGGGTCCTCTGGATGATGACCTTGGGTTTGGGGAAAAGAAAAAAGTCACAAGGACCTAGATCAGGTTTCCGTCTGCTGATGTTCGTCTCGACCAGTAACTGCCGGATACGAAGTTGCAGTGTTGGGTTGAAGCAGCTCCGATTTTTCCTACCACAATTATCGTATTTGAAAAAAAAAATGCAATGGTTATAGAAAGCTGATTACAGTTACATAGAGCCAGAATATCATGTTAGATGATCAAATAATCCTCTTATGCCTCTTTCAAAAGAACGAAATGTTAACAAGAGAACTATACATGCATAATTACATACATATATATATATATATATATATATATATATATATATATATATATATATATATATACAAAAGCTTATCAACAGTCCAAGAAAGACATATGAATCACTACCACACAAAAAAAAAAAATTCTTTGCTTGAAGAAGGCTGCGAAACCAGAAAACTGTGTAGCAGAATTATGGAAAATAGAGTATAATATATATTTTAAAATATAAAAAATGCACATTTCAATTAAATACGTTTGTGGTTTATCTTCTTTTCAAATATATATATATATATATATATATATATATATATATATATATATATATATATATATATATATATATGTATTTATATTTATGCATACATATATATATATATATGTGTGTGTGTATTTGTGTATGCAACTAATTCATTGGTTCCTTTATTGGTTATGTGTACGTAGGTAATTCTTTTCTATTTCAGTAAGTGAATTTCATATACTTTGGTTTAATGAAATTACCGAACGCTACAAAAAATAAATCCAAATACGACAGACACCTTTGAAATGCCGACGGAGTATACAGATGTCGGAATATTGTGATTATAACAACAAAATGTGGACACCATTTAGACTCTCTCTCTCCCTCCCCCCCCTCTCTATCTATATATATATATATATATATATATATATATATATATTCTGCAACAACCTTTTATCAATACAACTTTGATTAAAGACTTTTAAAAACTGCCGGTATTTTTTTTTTATTTCTTTGTAATTCGGTTTTTTATTTGCCCACAAGATATGAATGCCTGAATTCAGTGACTTCAAGTTTAATCGATTTTGATCATCTACTCTCAGCAACACTCCTGGCTATTATCAAAATCAAGAGAACATATTAATTTAAAAAAAAAATAACTTTTAAATTTCTCGTAATATTTCTTAAAATACCCACTTCATGAATCTTGCAAATCTATTTCTACAGAAGCATGAAAAGTCGTTTATTTCTCGCGCCGAAAACCACGAGAAACGTTCCATTTCTCTATTTATTTATTCACTACGCGACGTGTTCAAAGGCGATCTCGCGAGATCACGTCTTGGTTCTCTTCCATGACATTTGTCCAAACATGGCTGCATTATCACAGCCCCTCATCTCCTGGCAGAAGATCATCAATGGAATTATTTTCTTTTCTTGCATTCATGTAACAATCATAATTTTGGCAGTGATTATTTCCCAAGAGTATTGCCGAAGTTAACAAAGTAATTAAACGTTTACGATCATTATTTCAAATACGAGTTTGATGCAAAGGTTTTCAGCGGTTTTAAATAAATTCATTTTAACTCCTCCAAAACAAAACTGCTTTCCTCTAATCACCATAGAGAACCTTTTCTGCCTTCCACCGGCATGGCTGATGCTAGCCTCCAGGTGAGAAACACCTTTTCCGCTGATATGAAATGGGATGATTATATTGGATCAATTACTAGATCTACTGCTAGGGAAGGTGGTTCATTGTGTCATGCTAGACAATTTATCTCGTCGGAATCCATCTTGCACATTTATAAATCTCCCATTCGTCCGTGTATTGAATATTGCTGCCATATTTCATCTGGTGCTCCTGCTATATATCATTCTAGACAAAATTCAAAGGGTCTGTAATGTAAGCAGACATCTCGACTTTTCACCTTCCTATCAACTTTGGCTTCCCCACTGTCTTTTCTTCAAATATTTTAATAACACTTGTTCTGATGGGCTTTTCTCCTTAGTGTCATGGTGTCTCGACTCTATGAATTTAAGCGTACTACTAGACTGACAGCTAGGTCGCACCAGTTTACTGTTTAAAATAGTTTCTTTTCATGCATTTCTTACTTACGGAAGTCACTTTCAGTTTCTTAATTCCCCAGCACCTACAATCTTCAAAAATTAAAATGCAACTTAAATTGTCATTTATTCTCCTGAATTCTGTTCCTTTATTGTCCTTTCTTGATTAGTCTTCTAAGTTTTTTTTCACTCCCAGTAACTCCCTTACGTCATAGTTGATGTTATCGCCTTGCTTGGGGTGAAATGATAAAAAAAAACCTCTTCTTCGTGTTCATTGATTTGTTTATTTTCCAGGTTCTGGTTATATGGGCATTTATTTCCCGCCATTGCCAACCGCCATTAACGTTCAAACTCTCTTTAACTGCCACTACAGCAAGAGCATTTCGTTGGTTGACTGATTGTTTTTTTTTTACGTTTTTTTTTTTTTACGGTTTATTTCCACGTCTGTGCATCATATGTGCTGCACACGGGCTATGATTTTAAAAAGGGGTAAAACTAAGGACGCTTAAGGAAATAGTCTACTATTTGTCAGGACGCCCGACAAAAGGCTTAATCTAATATTTTATGAATCACATGTGACCACAGGATGCTTAACTGATAATATAAAGTCTCAAATGAAAGACATCTAATTTTCCACTTTATTGAAATGATTATAAGCTTTGCATCACATGTGATGCACAGAGCGGAGTGTAAATAACTTATGATTTGTACGTTCTGTGTAACACGTGATACATAGGTTTTTATTATGTGAAACACTATATATCAGCACATTCGATTTGCCAAATAACCTGAGATGCCTTGCAATAGTTATCAATCTGAAAACAAGCATGAACGTTTGGATAGTACACACGAAAATGCTCTGGGCAGGCAAAGTAGTTAAAACAGTTGTTCAATGTCTTTATCATAATTTACAACTATACTCAGTGAATATACCCATTTTTGCTTTGATTTAAGCATTAAAAAAATCAAATGTGTTCATCTCGACTGATCAGAAAGAACTACACAGCAATTTCCCAAAATATACAAACATTTTAGAACAGTTTGAATGATTGAAATAATAGACTATTTCGACATTATATATATATATATATATATATATATATATATATATATATACACGTTTATAGCTAATAATTATGCCAATGTACACTCAATAACCACTTAATTAAGTACATGTGAACAAATGGTTTTGTGCAAATTCATAATCTACTAAAGACATGGTAGCAATTTACTGGATGTAGGCATTTAGAAATGTTCATGTTGACCTGCTGAATTTCATTAAATGCATTTAGCATACGAAAGAAATGTTACTTAAGTGACTTTGAAAGCTATATGGTCATTGGTGCCAGACGGGCGAGTCTGAATATTTCAAAAACTGCTGATCTGTTAGGATTTTCCCGTAAAAGCATTTGTAGGTTTTATAGAGAATGGACAAAAATATAATTCAGCGAGCGGCAGTTCTGTGGGCGGAAATCCGTTGTAGATGGACGAGGTCAGAAGTCAATGGCCAAAGTGGTCCAAGCCTATGGTAAAGAAACAGTAGATCAACAATCAACTCTTTGCAACGGGCGGTACACAGAAGATCATCTATGGATACAACGCATTGAACCTTGAAGCAGATAGGCTACAGCAGCAGATGACACCAATGGCTACCACTTCTGTTAGATAAGAACCGGAAACTGGTTCGCTGATGATCACAAAACGTGGAGGAGAGAAAAATTGAAAAAATCAAAATTCTCTGGTCAGATGAACCTCGATTTCTTCTGCGACATTCGGATCAGAATTTGTGGAAAGCAACAAGAAATCTTAAATCCACCCTGCCTTGTATGAATTGTTCAAACTTCTGGTGGTGGTGTGAATGGTATGAGGAATATTTTAGCATAAATTTGAATACTTGGAATCAATGAATCAATGAAAGATCGTTTAAATGTCGCCGCTTACCTAAGTTTTGTTGGTGACAACGTATTTCAATTTATGACTACTGGATACCCTCCCTCCGGGGGCAACTTCCAGAAATAAAAAAATTAGTAGCAGATAGGTTCGTAGGATACATCAGTAACTCTATGTGTTTAAATGGTCTCTAATGTCAGCAGATCTCAGTCCCAGAGAGTTTGGAATGGGATGGAAAATGAGGTTCGAATCCTGAACATTCAACAAACCAATCTAGATGAGTGCGGTGCGCCATAATAAAAGCATTGATCCAATTTTCGAAAGAATACTCGCAGAATATCGTCGAATCCATTCTCAGAAGAACTGCACACAACGTAATATTGGAAGAGTATGCCTAATAAAGTGATCAGTGAGTGCATAATAATGTTTATTGATAAAATCTTTTATTCATATAAATTCATAGCATGATTATTTAGTCCTCAAATTATACGTTTTGATTTTCTGTAGCATTATGCTATCTTTCAATTAAAATTGTGTATTCCATCATTTTAGGTTGATGCAGGTCTTCGGGGTTATTTCTGATAAAATCTCTTATTTATATAATTCATAGTTTCATTATTTAGTCATCAAATATTTAATTTGACTTTCTCTGGCTTTATACCACCTTTTAATGAAAATTGTATATTCCATCTTAAAAGGTCGATGCAAAAGTTTCTAGAATTATTTTTGGTAGTTTGTTTTTATTTATAAGTTCATAGCTTCATTATTTAGTCATCAGATATAGAATTTGGCCTTCTCTGGCTTTATACCACCTGTTAATGAAAATTGTATATGCTGTCATATTAGATTGATGCAAAAGTTTCCAGCATTATTTTCATTAAATCTTTTATTTATATAGATTTCGTTTAGTCATTAAAATATTATGAATTACGCCACCTTTCATCTAAATTATTCATGTCCATTATAAAAAATCGATTATAGCTTAATGAAAATTGTATATGCTAATAACGCGAATGACGATTTTGTTTAATAAATTTACTCTTTAGTATTTCAAAATATTTTTGTGTAATTTTCAATGAAAAAATGTTAAAATGAGATGTCAATGTTATGTCCATTTTGGCGTAATTTAGATGACAATTCATCCATCGCACCCTGTATTTACAACGATGATGGATAGTGATTTTCCAAGTGTAGATTAGATGTGGCAGAAGGCCGAAAGTGTGGGGCACCCAGTGAGGATCGTAAGAGTTCTAGCGAGACAAGCTTGCTAACCATTACACTGCCTCGAGGTGCCCGACGATGATGGATATGTTGAAATATTTTGCAGTTTAACGACAAGAATTCTTTCAGATGGTTGATTATATCCCAGAACACATTTTTTCATGTATTGGCCTAGTATCAGTCCTAATCCTCTTTCATTTTTTTTCTCCGCCTGCATCTATGAACCCGTGTTTGCAAATGACGAAATCTCAATTGTTCATCCACCTCACTTCGGATACACCTAAACTAGGATCATTTAACCTATTCATTTCCTGCTTTATATTTTATAATTGGTCACATTGATTTAATGTTCTGACATTCCATATACCGAGAATTATTTTTTGTTTGATGTTTTGGACCTAGTGCAATATAAATCGTTCGGCATCTACATATATAAAACAGAGGATGTTTGTGTGTCTGTCTGTGATATCTTTTCATTCGAGATCCATTCTGACCTGGGGTGGTAGCGTCTGTTAGGATCCGAGCCATAGAGAAATAGAAATAGTGAACTCCAAACAAAAATGAACAGTACACGAAAAGAAAAAAACACGAAAATATTTTTTATAGCAAAATTACCAACAATTTTATAACCTACAAATTATATATCTAAAAAAACATACCTTTACCCTAAAAGTATAAAATTATATATAAAATATCTGTAGCTGAAAGCATCAAACTACGTGCAAAATATTTAAATTTCAGCATCTGTCTATATTTCTGGGATGAGGTATTATGTACACTATTTACATTGTTCGTACTATCATCCTCATCTTTGTTACCGTATTTATCACAACGTTTCGGCCGTTGTACGCTCCGTCTTTCTTCAGGTCGTTGGAATTTATTTTTTTATTTCACTCCTCATGACACATGGCACTATGGATAAAGGCGTTAGTTAGATCCAGTGACAGGACCCAAAGAGTGTGAGTTCAATACCTGGGTAAGGCGGTGAAGAACTTGGAGAGGGGGGATTTAACAGTAGACAACGGATAACTGACACCCATTAGACATGTCACATGGAACTAGAACAGTCTATCCCAGCGAGCGAAATAAAGGGTTCAGTTTGAAATTCCAACCATCTGATGAAGGCCGGAGCGTACAACGACTGAAACGTTAGATTTCGGCATTAAATAGTCCATATGCCGCTAAACAAACTTTCTTTCTTTTTCTCACTGAATCCAAATAATGTTTCTTTTCCGACTTTCCGTGTGATCAAAACGAAATAGTCAATTATTTATTAGGTGTTATTAGGACGTAACGTATGCTCTAACTAAACGACCAACCAACCAACCAATCAAGGAACGTTAGAACGAGTAGGAATATATTGTCCGATGTCTACATTAAATAATCCAAGAAGATTTGACATATGAAAAACCATCCAAACCAATCCAACTATTTAATAAGATCTCTGATACACATTTGTAGTCGTAAGTCGCTCTCAGGTGTCTAATAAACGGGGTGGGGATCGTTTATATATTTTTTTACACCAGCAAGCTACCCCGTTTATTAATTTCACACTTGCTGACACTTGAAATGACTTTTCTGTTCCCTCTTTTATGAAGACTCTCCTGTTTATTGCATTCGAGAGAAAATATTTCGAGCTCCTTGTACGGTGGAGTAATACCGGCTCGGATTGACAAATCCGAGAGCCGGGTTCGAATTCCAGTCAGTTCAATTGCATTCACTTACGTGCTTGGAAAAGGCATGAACCCTTTTCTTCTCTTCTGGATAAATAGCAGGACAGAAAGGGTTCTATAGCCTTGGATGGCAACTGGTCTACCACGGAAATAAATCTGCCTCGTGTATCACGCACGGCACATAACTGTCTGACTTGTATTAAACATGTGAGGAAGAAGAAAGAAATTTAAGAATTCAAGACTCTTTCAAAAACGAATTTCGTTGCTTTTTTTCATAACTAATAATCGTTATCGTAATACTCATGACAAATTCAAAATTTGCTAATAGCTGGGCATCTTTTTCGAGTTTCCTCTCCAAAAAAAAAAAAGGTACCATTGCTTTCCAAATGATCTCGTATTTTCTCTTCTATTCCTCTCTGTATACACATATAGGAGGTACGGTGGAGTAATAAATAGCGGTACGGATTGAAGAACGGGAGAGTCGAATGCATTACATTCACTTACGTGCTAATACCCTTGGGAAAGATATGAATCCTTTTCTTCTCCCCACCAACTATGGGTAAATAGCAGAACAGACCGGGTTCTATAGCCTTGGATGGCAACTGGTCTACCTCATAAATAAATAGCAACCTACTACGGGAAAAAAATCTGCCTCATCAGTCATCTATCGTAAGATACATGATCGCCTAAACGTGTATAGCGCATGGTACATAACTGTCTGATACACATACAGGCGTGGGGGTAAGTGAAAAGAACAACTGAACTAGTTGTCGTTGATTCTTCAATATGATAACGCATGAAACTTTCACACAAGATATATTAATATCTCTTATGGTGTCTGTCCAAGTCCTAACTGTTTCCGAGAAATTAGGAAGCAAGCTTTCATCATTTGGGTATTTCTGTCTTAATCTGTGTTTTGTTTTCTGGAAAAGACATTTAAAGTGCACGTCTTTCTTTCAGGTTTTAATGCGAAAAGAAATTTCGCCATTAAGGTTAGCTCCAAAGTCTAAAATGATCCTTCATTCATTAAAAATCTTGGACCATGAAACCCACAGCCTCCATTTAGTGTTGATTTCTAACGAATGCCATTGAACGCCCTTTCCTGATATATACAACAATTTTTAAACAATATAATTATTAGGTTGGTGCAAAAATAATGACGTAATAATGTCGTTTTTTGACGTACTTTTCTACGTTAAAAAACGACATTCTTACGTCATTATTTTTGCACCAACCTAATATATCTATTCATAAATAAATAATAATAACCGGCTACTCGTTTCCGAGCAGATCTGTCTGCTAGGGCGGCTAGCCAATCCCTGTTGCAGGCATCTGCACAGGAACAGTTCTGTTTGTTCAACGCCTACAGAGCACAGCTGTGGTTTACACTGAGGCTATGCTGATTGGATCTTGGTTACACTTTCTAGAAGAGAACTCATATCCCGATCAACAGTTTGAACATGACCAGTGAGCTCGGAACCTCGACGACGATGTCTTGGAGCCTCGTGCTGGCGCAGCCGTCAACGGCTTCTGCATAGCTCCGACCCATTTTCACGCACAAAGCTTGGGTTAGCCCTTGGTATGGTTTTCAGGCAATTTCCAATTCCAACGCTACCTGACACCAGTATCGCCCACCAGGCCGATAAGATAACGAAGTCACTTCCCTGACAAATCTGCTACACTTAGATTCGAACCCGGGTCTCATGGTTGAAAACAAACGTTTTAATCACTCGTCCACATACATACATACTTAAGCGCGTACGGGTGTCTGTGTGTGTGTGTGTGTGTGTGTGTGAGAGAGAGAGAGAGAGAGAGAGAGAGAGAGAGAGGGAGATGATTTAAATGACCTTACGCAAGATCTGGCTTAACACATTATCCCATTATCCATTTGTTCTATGAGACGTAGAGAGTTTCTCATTGTGTTTTTACTTGAGCAATTTACTTAATCCACTTCCAATTTACTAGGCCCATTTGATCTTCACCGGAGACCTGAAGAACCTATACGTATTTAAGTCAATTTGGTTAAAGTCACTGCCGGAAGAAAGTTCATACCAACAACCTTTATAAGCTCCATTCCTGATTTCAATTCAAAGTTTTCCTTATCCTTGATGTGTTGGTAAGTTAGAGAATGAATTTTACCTTGTTACTTTACCCAGAAGGATTAATGTCTATCTTAAGGTCATTTACATTAAGTCAGCGTAAACATATTCAGTTGGAATCTGAACTCGGCTCGCTGATTTCATGTTCTTTTTTGTGCTATGTTCTTTCAGGATGTTGGTCATCATAGCTCTCCACGATTTTCTGATTTCTGTTGCTTTAATCCAAAGACAGCTTTAACCCAAAACTATTTTGCTGGATGGAAGAACTCTTTCTGTCTCTGTTCCATTCATTCACACAAAATCGTTGGGTAGGTTAATCGCTGTTTTCCTCTGCTTATGTTGCTTTCAGTGTGCTATCCTCTGAGTTTTCAATTCTCTAGGCCGTCTTTCCTCAATATTTGTACTGGAAATGTCAACTCAAAAGTATAGATTTCCTTCCTATTTTTCTTAAAACTTGCTCGTTGCTCACATCTTATGAACATAGCATGCATCGATCGAACCACGTCGAACCAAGTTTTTTCTTCGTCTGTGAGAAAATTGTCGAGTATTCCCTGCTAAATAGGGAATTATACATTCCATAGCCCTTCAGCATGCAATTCTTTGTTTTTTAAGGATATTTTAATACTTTGCCTACAAATTAATTGACATCTTTCATGTTACTGCCTCGCGCGTGCATGGCTTCGATTCCTGCGTCCTCAGAACTATCGTGAGACTGTACTGGTCCGATCTTGTGTCTAGTGAGGAACTCCGCCGGAGAACCGGCCAGCCGGGCATTCTACGCACACTTGATAAGATCCAGAGGCGGATATTCAATATAATTGACCCTGTTCTGGCATCTCGTCTACAGTCGCTCTCTCACAGATGCGCCGTCGCCTTTCTCTGTCTTTTTTTACAAATACTTTCATGGTAATTGCTCCGAGTAGCTGCATTCGCTGGTTCCCAGACTTCATGAATTCAAGCGCCCTACGAGGCTGGCATCCCGCTCTCACCCTTTCACTGTCGAAACTCCTAAATGTAGCCGTCTCTTCTACTCCAATAGCTTCATATCTCGCACCTCTTGCCTGTGGAACTCCCTTCCCTCTTCCAGATTCCCTGAGAGCTATAATCTCCAACTATTCAAATGCAATGTTAATCGACATCTCCAGTTACTTTGATCTATCCACTACTCTTCTCCTCATCCTTTCCTCTACCAATCCTATCTGATTTTGCTCCAAATTTTCTGTAACCCCTTGCGTCCTAGTGGCCTCCCGCCTTGCTTGGGGCGAAACGCTTAAAAAAAATTGCTCAGCGCCGTATTCGCTGGCTCGGTCACGTCCTGCGATAACATGATAACCGTCCTACCAGAGTCACCTATCAGTTCGACCTGTCATCTGCAAACTGGCGATGACCTCGTGGCTGACCACGCATCCGCTGGAAAGACATCTTTCGTCAGGGCCTGCAGCAGAGGATATTCCGATCTTGAGAGCGAGAAGGACAAGGTGGCTCACCTTGGCTCGACGCCTTCATAGTATGAAATTTAACAGCAGCAGCAGCAGTAGTTTACCCGAAACTCCGCCAAGTAAATGCGTGAAATAAGCAACTGTTTATTCTTGAAACAAATTAAGAAATGTATTCATGTTATGAATTTAGAATCATACTTTTAGGAGAGACCAACGTGTCAATGCGAACGGTCCTTCCCTTAGCTGAATTGTATGTGCTTCGACAGGGATGCATACAGTTTTTAATTCAGAGGTTTTTTCTTCTCCTAGACCGGTTACCATAGAAGGTTATAATCTGACCTATTTTTACCCATGGCTGGGGATCGGGTAATTAAAAGAAAAACTTGTTTTAAAATTTCGTTTATCGTTCTTCCCATTTGGTATCCAGTATTTTAAATGCGTAAATTTAAACCAACAAAGTAAACGGAGGGATAGAAAAATTGTTAGAGCGGGTATATCATTCGAATAATAAAGATTGATAGGCATACACAATACAAATGCAGAAGTATTCGTACCTAGCGTTTGATAAAGTACATCGCAAAGATCTGTTGGAAGTTCTAGGTAGCCTTGACATATTTGGGAAGGATATTAGAATAATCCAGAATCTATAGACATCAAACCTTAGTGATGAAAATTCAGTAAATATCGTGAATCCTTCAGAGTCGTGATGTTTCTTGGGAAAGATAGCCTGACGGAGCCCAACCCTCTCCAGGCTGGTTGGAATTAAGATTTTCCTTCTCCTAGACTAGTTGCCGCCCAAGGTTATAGAACCTAGTCTGTTCTGCCATTTTACCAATAACTGGTGGGGGGGGGTGTAGAGAAGAGGATTCATACCTTTTCTTAAGGATATTAGCATGTATGTGAATGTAGTGGATCCGACTGGAATCGATCTCGGTTTCCTCAATCCGTGCCTCCAACTCAGTAAATATACAAAAATAGAAAGGAGTGTAAGACAAGGGTGTGTCTTCTCACCGGACTTATTCAACCTATACAGCGAGACGATTCTGAAAGAATTAGAAATCCTACTAGGATTCCTTATTGGCGGCCACAATCTTAACAATATAAGATATACAGGTGGCAGAGTGTTGATGGTAGCCATAGATAATAAACTACAAAAGATAGTGAAAGAAAGCGAGTTGAAAGGGTTAAACATTAGCTGCAAGAAGATAGAATGCATGATCGTTAGCTAAAAGGAACAGCCTAACAAATTTGCCAAAATTAAACAATTTAAGTATCTGGGAAGTATTTTAAAAGAACGTGCAAAGTGTGACGCCAAAACCCGAAGGGTAGTGAAAGATGCTCCCCAAAAGCTAAGCAAGGTACTAAGAAACAGAAAAATCTCGTTAGAATCGAAGAAAATACTGCCGTACTGTTACGTAATATTAGTCCGAATATATGGCAGTGAATGCTGGAAAATCTCCTCATAGATGAAGAAGAGACTTGAAGCAAGAGAAATGTGGTTCTACAGAAGGATGTTGAAAATACGATGAACCAAACATGTAAGCAACGACAGTGTTTTAGAGAAAATGGAAACAAAAAAGAAACTTATACTTAACTCCAGGAAGAGAAATTTGAAATTTCTAGAGCATATCATGAGGAAAGAGAGCTTGGAAAATTTGATGCTCAAAGGACAGATTGAAGGTAAGAGAGACTGAGGAAAAAAACTCTCTAGCGAACTTGTGTAAATGCATGGTGGAATAAGGTTTAGGGGAAATAATGAGAAGATCAATTAAGAGCTGCAAAGGATAGGATTCACGGTGGAGTAATGGATAGCGGCTCGGATTGAGGAATCAGAGAGCCGAGTTCGAATTCCAATCGAACCCATTACATTCACTTACGTGCTAATACCCTTGGGAAAGGTATGAATCTTCTTCTTCTCCCTCCAGCTATGATTAAATAGCAAGACAGATCGGGTTCTATAGCCTTGGATGGCAACTGGTCTACCGCAGAAAGAAATGGCAACTTACTGTCTCATAAACCATGATTGGATCATATGATCGGCTAAGTGTGTATTACTCATGGCATATAACTGACTGAAATGTCAGGAAATTGTGGAGAGCCATGATCGCCAAATGTCTTGAACGGACACGGCACATAGAAAATATAGGTATGCAAAAAAAGTGTGTGAGAAAGTGAAAAGATTAAGAAAGAATTTATCGTTTTGAAAAAAAATAACGCGACAGATATTTTCCGTTTGAGTAAGCAAAGATCTTTTTCTTTTCTTTTTTCTTTTTTTCAAATAAGAAAAGACTGAATTTCGTTAATGTGATGAGATAGAATTTCGCTAGAATTGAGAAAGACAGACAAAGAGAGAGAGAGAGAGAGAGAGAGAGAGAGAGAGAGAGAGAAACTTACGGGTTGAATGAAAAGAATAGTTAATTTTTGTTTGAATTAAGAAGAAAGAATCTATTTTGAAGATAGAAAAAAAAACATTTTCATTGGAATTGCAAAAAAAAAAAAAAAAAAAAAAAATCTCATTTGAAGGAAGAAAGAGTCCGAAAAAGGGAATAGATTTTCTGAAAGGAAGAAATAACTCGATTAAAGTAATTACATGAATGTTGTCTAAATGAAAAGATTTTGTTGAGAGAAGAAAAAATATATTTCGCCCCGCCGTCCGAATGTAGAAAGTTCTAATAAAACTTTTCTTAAACTTAAATGGCATAAGGTGATATATATATATATATATATATATATATATATATATATATAAATATAGTCTTAAGATGTGCTATATTTATGGGATAAAGTGTTCAATATCAGAGATAGAGCGTGTGTAAATATAAAAGTGAACATAGAGGTTAACACATTGAGCCGACAGTCTGTTTCATGCTAACATGAAACAGACTGTTTGATAGGCACATTTGTGTCCGCTCAACATTCACAAAGCTAACCTGTGGTTTATACTGCAACTATGCCTCGCAGACCTTAGTTACAGTTTCTGGGAGAGAGCGTGTTATCTAGCGTGATAACCAATTTGAACAAGGCCAATTTGACTTGTGGCTTCGCGCTGGCACAGCTCTCAACGGCCCGCAAGAGTTCCGTCTACCCTCCGATATATATATATATATATATATATATATATATATATATATATATATATATATATATATATATATATATATATATATTCTGTTTATACGTTATTTTATATATACAAATATTTAAGTAATCGTTCTGTTTATAATAAACAGTATTAACTACATTTACCGGCCTCATTTTCCGAGAAATTTTCATAGAAAATATGCGTCCTCCGACAGGAAACAAACCTGTATCCTACACGAAACGTGCTATACCATTTAGATACAGAGGAAGTGTCTGGTTAGCAAAGTCAAATTATTTTTTAAACAACAAATTTCCAATTAAATTGTATCTATAGAAATAACGTATAAATAGAAAATATATTAAGTAATTGTGGGACTTCGTTCATTTCATAATATATGATGTTTTATTTGTTTACGTTAAGATACGCTTCGAGTAGATATGAACGTTCGAGAGAAATCATGGGAAATATTTGTTGTTTAAAAGCAGTATACATAATAGTATTATATATATATATATATATATATATATATATATATATATATGAACTTATTTTAGACTAAAAACTCTTTTTTTGAATGGTGAAAGAGACAGAGACCGAGAGAAAAATTAAGAGAGTGATAGAGACTTTGTCGTTTTCCTGAAAGAAAAAATATTTCGTTTGACAGAAGATCGTGTTTTGAAACTTGTTGAGAGAGAGATAGGGAGGGGAGGGAGAAAGAAACAGCGGGAGAGAGAGGAGAGGCGATGAGACAGAGTGGGAGATAGGGAGAGAGAAAGAGAGACATAGAGAGAAAGAAAAAGAGGAAGAGAGAGAGTGAAAGCAAGAAAGAGTGTGTGATAAAGAGGGAGAGGGAGAGCAAGAAAGAGTGTGTGATAAAGAGGGAGAGGGAGAGCAAGAAAGAGGTGTGATAAAGAGGGAGAGGGAGAGAGGGTGAGCAAGAAAGAGTGTGTGATAAAGAGGGAGAGGGGAGAGAGGGAGAGCAAGAAAGAGTGTGTGATAAAGAGGGAGAGGGAGAGCAAGAAAGAGTGTGTGATAAAGAGGGAGAGGGAGTGAGAGGGCGAGCAAGAAAGAGTGTGTGATAAAGAGGGAGAGGGAGAGAGAGGGAGAGCAAGAAAGAGTGTGTGATAAAGAGGGAGAGGGAGTGAGAGGGCGAGCAAGAAAGAGTGTGTGATAAAGAGGGAGAGGTAGAGGGAGGGAGAGCAAGAAAGAGTGTGTGATAAAGAGGGAGAGAGAGGGAGAGCAAGAAAGAGTGTGTGATAGAGAGAGAGGGAGAGCAAGAAAGAGTGTGTGATAAAGAGGGAGAGGGAGAAAGAGGGATAGCAAGAAAGAGTGTGTGATAAAGAGGGAGAGCAAGAAAGAGTATGTGATAAAGATGGAGGGGAAGACAGCAAGAGAGATTTTATTGAAGAAAACGAGATTTTCATTTGTATAAAGAAATAATCTTTTGTGCGAGAAAGAAAATGAAAAAAGAAAGAAGGGAGGAAAGAAAGAGAGAGGCAAAGATAGGTGTTTATGAGAGAGAGAGAGAGAGAGAAAGAGAGAGAGAAAGAGAGAGAGAGAAGACGATACAAATAAAGAGAAAGAGAGTGAGAAAAGAAAATTGAAAAAAAGCTTTTTGTTTGAAAGAGAATGAAGACTATGTCTGGCATCTGTTTGAATGAAGAAAGAAAGAGAGTCAGATAAAATGAAGCAAAAGTAAGATTTCAATTCGCATAAAAAGGAATTTCCTTTGAATGGTGTGTTTGCGCGTGTGTGTGTGTGGGGGGGGGAAGAGAGACAGACAGACAGACAGAGAGAGAAAGAAAGAAAGAGAGATAAAGAAAAAGAGAAGGGGCATAGACAAAGACAGAAAAAATTAAAGAGAGCATAAAGTTGTATCGAATTCCCAAAAGAATGACAAAACTATTTTGCTGGAGAGAAGAACGTATCCGCCATTTTTTTATACACACACACACACATATATATATATATATATATGTGTTTTTGTATGTATGTATGTATGTATAAACAAATGGCGGAATTATATATATATATATATATATATATATATATATATATATGTGTGTGTGTGTGTGTGTGTGTGTGTGCGCGTGCGCGCGCGCGAGCTCGCGAAAGAAGAGTGATTGTCAAGCCACACTGGTTTGAAGTTATTCCGCAAAGGAGAATGCTCGATTTATTTTAACGAGGGCAGCCGGCAATCCCTGTGTCAACGTGGATATCTTCCGGCTTTCGGTAAATTTACTAAGGTGTGTGGGCCAGTATGTTGTACTTTGAGAGAATAGATCTTAAGAGACATCAAAGAATTAAACATACGTTTTAATTTTAATTCATTTGAAATGCTCAGCAATTTTTCTTTTACATAGAAACATACACTGACGTGCCAAAAGTCACAGGTTGGCGATTTATCCTGTAGGGAAGGCCTGCCCAATTAGAATAACATTTGTAAAGGGGCTACATTTCACGTAGAGAGAGAGAATTAGCTGCAGGCCGTAAGAATAAATCGCACAGATGCAATAATATATCCCAAAGAGGTATGCCTTAATTAAGAATAAATATTGTGTATAGTGATTTTTTTATTTTATTTTTTATTTTATTTTCGGCTTAAGAAATGTTTACGTTTAGCTTTTGATAAGTTGTATTGCGCTTGTATTGGCTCGAGCCTCTGGTTATAAAGATAAGTATAATAATTTAAGATGTATTTACTCAACATACGAGGTCAGGTTGTGAAACAAGATAGCTTTAAATTAGGGAACCCGAGTGCGTACACCCGGGCTAGGAACAAAAATTTCCAAGCCCCCGTCGGTTGCGCTGGTCACAGTTCGTGCACCGATTCTTCTCTCTAGAGCAATGGGAGGACGCGGACTCGGGCAGCTGTTCCTCAGGGCCGGGCACCTCTCAGTATAATTTTCCGCAGTTGCGATTCTGTCCTTCGTCGGAGTCGCCTCTGAGTGCACTCTGTCCAAGGACGGAGAAGCAACTGATAAGGAATGATAAGTAATGCGATACAAATCATTTGGGAGAGAGAGAGAGAGAGAGAGAGAGAGAGAGAGAGAGAGAGAGAGTAATTTACATACTAATAACTTAATAATAACAGAGCAGCACTGGTAAAGATGACCGTTTCAGTCTTGTGTCTTCCCGACAATTAACATCGAAATACGAAGTCAGATTTTATCAACCTCCGCCTCACTTTTTCAAGCAATGATGAAGTGAATGCAGACTCTCTGCTCACTGATTACTTCAGTCAGTCAGTTATGTGCTATGCGTGATACACGCTTATGCGATCATGTATCTTTCGATATATATATATATATATATATATATATATATATATATATATATATATATCAGATTTTTTGCCGCAGTAGGTTGCCATTTCTTTCTAGACCAATTGCCACCCGAGGCTATAGAACCCGGTCTGTCCTGGAGAAGAGAATTCATACCTTTCGCAAGGTTATTAGCAAGAAAGTGAATGCAATGGATTTGACTGGAATTAGAACTCGGCTCTCCGATTCCTCAGTCGAACCCGCTATTCATTAATCCACCGTGCCTCCTATTACCGATTACTTACTTAAATTATTTACTCACGCGGGAGTTTCGAAAGGGTCTCTTCATACTGCTATAGTATCGTAAATCTGAATTTGATTCGAATCTAGTGTGGATAAAGATATTAAATAGGATTATCAGTGTGTGTGTGTGTGCGTGTGTTTGCGTGTGTGTATGTGATAGAAAATAATGTATAGAGAGGTGGGTGCCGAGAAACTTATTTCTTTCACTTTCTTTTTTTTATAGTGCCTGAAAGTGAATAACTGGAAAGAAATCTGTAAAATACACCTAAAAATCACTATTTCTATAAACGAACTATCCTGATTTGTCCCTCGGGCATCGTGCAGTCCGCGGATCGTATTTTGCGCAGGTCTGCTGTAGCGTATCTTCTAATCCAGCGAAATGCTGTAATTCGACCTAGCACCAATTTGTGCATCACAATAAATTATCGGGCCAACGTAGTGGCCACAACATTCATCAGAATGCTCCACAAGCCAATTAGGGAAAATTATGGTGGCCTATCCTGATAGAATAACCCATCGTTTTTGGAGCACATGGATGGGTGCAAATGGACAAGAATCTATTCAACACAGGTTACTCGTCAATGACATGTTTTGGTGGACTGACTATGGGACCCAACGCATGCCAGGAGAACATACCCAACAACAATAATGGAACCACCCCCATACTGCAAGGTACTTTGCTGACATAACCTCATCTAGTTCTTCGGTGTTCAATTAGTATGTCAAAAACTATGTTGGGTCGCTGTGTCCCGTTCCATGATACTAACAGAAGCTGATATGACCACATCGGGTCTGTCCCACACCAGTACCCAACTATAGGGTATCTTCAGGGTCCAATTAGCGTGTCTAAAACCAAGCTGGGTTGCTGTGTCGGGTTTCGTGATGCTAACAGAAGCTGATGTAACGTCATTGGGTCTGCCCCGCACCAGTACCCCACTATAACTAGACATTTCTCACTAGTTCTTCAGGGTCCTATTAATGTGCCTAAAACCAAGCTGGGTTGCTCTGTCCGATTTAGCGATGCTAAAGACCCTCACCCCTTAGTGGGGCTTCTGCTCCCATATGTCATATCTCGGGGAAGCTGAAGAACACTGACCTGACCTGCTGATAATGTTTTTGGTACCTACTCCATTGAATAAAGATATGATTTGCGCCAATGTCGCTTATTAGCATTACCAATTTTTATCAGGGTTGAATAAGACTGACGAATTTCATCGGTTGAAATAAGTCTATTCCCCATATGAGGTAATTTGGGATTTTATTCTGTACTAATTATTTGCTCTGTAATAATAAATACATTGAACCCTTCTTGTGGATTAGTTTTAATAATTCATATTACTAGGATCCACTTGGATTATATACCAACGGATTTATTACCTTTTACTATATATATATATATATATTGATTCTCCCGTCGGGTTCGACGTATGAGGGTCAAGCAGATCAGTTTCCAGGAAACTGACAGCCCGACACCGGCACATGAGTTTCGATTATAGTGGTGAAGGTGTCGTGCAGGACCATCCACACTTTTTAAAGGGCCGAATACAGAGACCTGGTGCATCGAGTGCCACAAGGTCCACAAACAACCCCCCTCAGGTTTTGAATTCAGAGTTGTCCTTCTCCTAGACCAGTTGCCATCCAAGGCTACAGAACCCAGTCTGTCCTGCTATTTAACCCATAGCTGGAGGGAGAAGAAGAGGATTCACACCTTTCCCAAGGGTATTAGCACGTAAGTGAATGTAATGGATTCAACCTGGATTCGAACTCGGCTCTGCGATTCCACAATCCAAGCCGATATCCATTACCCCACCGTGCCTTTTATTTATATATATATTTCTCGAATACTGAGGTCGGTAGATATAATTCCCACTGTTTAAAAATAGAACGTCTACTTAAACATGGGTATCCTCACAATATATATATATATATATATATATATATATATATATATATATATATATATATATATATATATATATATATATATATATATATATATATATATATATATATATATATATATATATATATATAGTCATCCACAGACTGACTGTTTCGCTGTATCACAGCCCATCAATGTGGCTAGACATCCGATTGCCTGAAACCGCGATCGACTGAGTTTGCATCAGTCGGAGATTTTATCTCTAAGCTATCGGCACCCGGTAGAGAGGGAGGCGGGTTTTTACACACTTATTCTTCGAATAAACACGCCAATGACCGAGAGGGCTCAATTTATAGAAGAGCTTTGCCGTATTAGCAGTAGTAGTCATTGTTTACAAATTCGCGCTTTATCATATATATATATATATATATATATATATATATATATAAGGAACATTTGATCAATTTTATACTGAGTTTTCGTAAAATTCGTAATTATTATTTGAAATGGTGGCAAGCCAGTGTTAAAGTTGGCCGTAGTGTTTATTGTTACAAACGCTTTCACTTCTTTCGCCATTTTCAAGGACTTTGCTATTAATTGTTATCAATTTCTTTCAACCGTTGTCGTTTAAGATGCATTCTGTGATACAAATTGTATGATTGTGGCACTGATATATATATATATATATATATATATATATATATATAAACTAAAACTGTTTTAGATATCTAAAAACTGAACTGCTGATCCTCATACGTCGAAATCGACGGAAGATTTCGCCATAATCTATCTATCTATCTATAACACTCGAATTTGAGGATACCTGTCTACTAGCGTGGCTAGCCAATCCCTATTGCAGAAGCTAGGGTTAGGCACATTTGTGTTCGCTCAACACTCACAGAGCCCACATGTGGTTTATACTGCAACTATATTGAGCAGACCTTAGTTACAGTTTCTGGGAGAGAGCGTGTTATCTAGCGTGATCAACAATTTGAACAAGGCCAGCACACTCAAACCTTCGACCGCGATGACTTGTGGCTTCATGCTGGCACAGCTATCAACGGCCCGCAAGTGTTCCGTTTTATATATATATATATATATATATATATATATATATATATATATATATATATATATATGTAAGCAAATATATGGATATAAATCTGACAGTATGAAATACAGAAAAAAAAAATTTTGAAAAAACAAAATTCTGAATATGCATTATTAATGTTAAAAATAAAGTCGACGTCGGACGTTTCGGTCTATTAATGTCCATCTTCATGGAAATTTTCATTTTAAACATAATTAACATGAAAACATGAACAATTTAACACAAAAGAAACGTTGACGTCGACTTTATTTTAACATTAATAATGCATATTCAGAATTTTTTTTTTTATTTTTTTCATATATATATATATATATATGTAGAGAGAGGGGGAGGGAGTGAGAGATGTGCAGGGTGTTCCAATAGTCACCTAGGTATTTATAAATGTCATATTGTCAGATTTTTCATACTTTTTATATTATTTGCAGAACTTATTATATATATATATATATATATATATATATATATAAAATATATAAAACTTTTAGATATCTAAAAACTGAACTGCTGATCCTCATAGATCGAAATCGATGGAAGATTTCAACAACAGGGAAATTAACCATGGAAAAATTCACAACAGAATGAGGAAGCAAAATCGTGGCTTTTTATTTAGGATTTAACAAGTTCATTGTTTTTTTTACTCTAAAAAGAATACTGTCAATACCAGAAAACATTTGATTCAATGTTTTAATCAATATGCATCCATTGGTGAATTGCTACATGGAAGATCATAAACACACTGCCGATGAATCGAGAAAAAGTACGAGACTCTGTTAAATAAAAACCAGGGACATCGATTCACAAACACTAGCGAGTTGAAGATGTCCCAGATTTACTTGCATTGCCGACTAAGAGACCTGTACCCATAGAAAGTGCAGTTTTCAGTCTGATATCATCATCAGTCATCATTCGACAGTCGAATGATCCTTTCTTTAGCTGTATAATATGTACAACGTCAGGGTACAGTTTTGAATTCAGAGTTACTTTCTCCGAGAAAGGTTATAGAAAGCTTTAGAAACCCAGTTGTCCTGCTATTTATCCATAGCTGCGGGGGGCGCGGAGAAGAGGATTCATATTAGCACATAAGTTAATGTAATGGATCAGACTGGATTTCGAACTCAATCCTCAATCCGAGCCGCTATCTATTACTGAAGTTCTGAAAAAAAGAAGTATGAAAAATCTGACATGTTATGAAATTTTTTAATACCTAAGTGACTATTGGGACACACACACACACACACACACACACACACACACACACACACATATATATATATACCTTCCCTTCCCTCCATTAGAATGTCTGACGCTCAACTTCTCGAGAGCAACTCTCTGCGGCTTCTCGGTCTCACGTTGACTGCTGACCTGAGATGGAATAAATACATCGAGTCATTTGCCTCGTCCACTGCGAGGAAAGTTGGCTCCCTGAGCCGCGCTAGGAAGTTTTTCTCCCCTGAGTCGATCCTCCAGATATACAAATCCGCACTTCGCCCTTGCATGGAGTATTGCTGCCATATATGGTCTGGCGCCCCTTCTGTCTGCCTCGGGGTTCTTGATAGGCTCCAGAGGCGGATATGCAATATGGTTGGCCCTGTCCTGGCATCTCGTCTACAGTCACTTTCTCACAGACGCGCCGTCGCCTCCCTCTGTCTGTTCTACAAATACTTTCATGGAAATTGCTCCGAGGAGCTGCATTCGCTGGTTCCCAGACGTCATGAGTTCCAGCGCCCTACGAGGCTGGTATCCCGCTCTCACCCCTTCACTGTCGAAACTCCTAAATGTAGCCGTCTCTTCTACTCTAATAGCTTCATGTCTCGCACTTTTCGCCTGTGGAACTCCCTTCCCTTCTCCTGTTTCCCTGTGAGCTATAATCTCCAGCTATTCAAGTGTAATGTCAATCGACAACTCCAGTTGCCTTGATCTATCCACTACCCTCATCCTTTCTTCTATCACTCCTATCTGATCTTGCTATTTCATGTAACCCCTTGCATCCTAGTGGCTTCCCGCCTTGCTTGGGGTGAAACGCTTAAAAAAAAAAAAAATATATATATATATATATATTAAACTGGTATAACTGGTATCACTCATGCAAGGCAGTAAAGCCACTAAAACACAAGAATAAAAATAAAAATAAAAGGGTGTAGAAGAATTAGGAACAGAAACATTAATAATGAACGGAAAGAGAAAAGTGCAATCGGGAGGGAGGTAGAGGACAATTGACATTGAATTAAAATTCTTGCAGATTAAAGTGGGATGAAAGCATGGCGACGGAAGGGTTTTCGACAAGCAAGAAGTGCGGGAAAAGAAAGTGTTAGCATAGAAGTTGCAGCTCATCTACCCAGCTCAACTGTGAACTAATAGCCAGTCTAATATATATATATATATATATATATATATATATATATATATATATATATATAGTGTAACCCGGATATAAGAGACCCGGATATAAGAGAAACCCGGATATAAGTGAGATTTTCTTTGTTCCCAAATTAGAGCCCGTGTTAATGTATATAAAATAGACCAGACCCGGATATAAGAGAAACCCGGATATAAGAGACTTCTTCTCCGGTCCCGACAACTCTCTTATATCCGGGTTACACTATATATATTGAAGCACCAGCTCCTGTACGATCACCTAAGTTAAGCAATGTCGAGCCTGGTCAGTACCGAGACGGGTGACCACTTGGGAATACCATGTGCTGTAAGCTACAGTGTGCGGGTGATGTAATGGTAATGGTTAATCGGAGAGCCGTTTTCCAATTACAGTTTAGTTCATTATATTCCTTTACGCGTAAATAGTACTTCCCCCCAGCTATAGATTAATCAGTAAGACTTGTATCACTAAATTATTATTACCAAAAAAATTCTTACAATTTAAAAAGAAATATTTTCTGACTTTAAATGACCTGCAAATGGTTGATAAACCGTAAAAACTGAATAAATAAATAAATAAATTCAGTCTACATTTCACTTTCTGATTGAGATCTTCTTGGTTTTTGTTGTCTTTCATAAATTGTTACCACAAGATTACGGAGTAAACAAACAACATGTCGTGAAGAACTAAGTGAGAATAAAGATTTAACGCCTGTCTCACCATGACGCTTCTGGTTTGGTTTGTTTACATTGTTTTACGGCATATAAACACCTCAATGGGTTATTTAATGTCGAAAGTATTTTTAAGATAGTTTCGTATGAATCGAATATGCATTCTTTGCAAGAGATCAGTTTGTAGTTCAGGTTTCATTGACGTATTTTTGTAAAGAGTGTTTTTGTCCAGAGTCAAATTTATTTCTGGTAATATTTTGTTTTTCCAAAAATGTATTGCTGTTACATTTTGTGTGATTTTTTTTGTTGTTTTTTTTTTGTTTTTGTTTTTTTTTATAGAAAAATCTATTGCTGGTAATGTTTTTCGTAAAAAATGTATTGCTGGTATTTTTACTATAAACATCTATTTTTATACTTTCATAGTGTTTTGACACCAGTTTGGGTGTTAACTATTTGCCCATAGCTGTGATCCTGACAGGTGTTAACACCCTGGGTGAGGGTGGGCCTAGGGACAACAGCAATTAAAAGGTGGTTTCACGCTCTCCAAAACTTCCAATCTAGCGATCAGAAGTCTTACTGCTGGATGCAGTTTATTGTCATACCCCAGGACTCATGTGTCCAAATAGACTAGGTTGTGTCCAGATAACACAAATTCATCAGATGTGAATCTCTACGCGGCCTTACAACCCCTTTCTGAAATGTACAGACGAGCAGTTCCCTCCCCAACTCTAAGCCTCCCTGCTAAGACCAGCCACACCACGTGCACTGAAGCAAACCACCCGAATCCCCTTTGTATTCTTTTTATAAGGAGCAAAGTCCACTCGGATGGCTTCCTCTAAAGTACTACTGCTTTTTTTTTTATCTTTCTCACATATTCGCATAAACTGTGCCTCTTATTCTTATTGCTCACACAACAACATCCTTCAGTAATCCTCTACCTTAAGTGGCTCTTGGGCCTTGTATAATTTTTATATAGAAATAAAGTGTCACTCCGGGCACTTAAGTTTGAACATAGATTGCTATTAAGTAAACATAAGCGATCCCATTATTAAATTAAGTAGACTATGTGATCGTAGAGGAAACGGATAGGTAGCAAGGGTCTAATCGATCGCCATTTCTAGTCTATCCTCTATTATTATACAGACCTCTTTTCTCTACTCTATTCACTATACTATTTCTCTATTCAGATCACTATACGGGTTATTGAATTAAGTAGGCAACGTGACCATAGAGGAAACACATATATAGGAAGTCTCGTGACGTCTAGATTGATCGCTATATTCTAGTCTATCCTCTATACTATTCGGATCTGCATTACCAATCTATCCTCTATACTATACGGACCGCTATTCTCTATTCTCTTCTCTATACTATACTCTACTCGGTGGTCACTATTCAAACGAGTATTATCGAGCAAGTACTATTATTGCGAGTGCTATTCGAAGGCGTCTGACACCAGTATTGTTCAACGGCGTTACTATAGTTCTATCTGCGATTACAAAGTCTCTACTACAGTGAGCATTACGAAAGTGACACTGAGTATTCGTTGACATTACAAAAGTGGTAACGAGGGTTTGTTCCAGAAAGTACTTTATTCACATTTCAAAGAAAGTGTTAGCATTGAAGTTGCGGCTCATCTATCCAGCTCAACTGTAAATTGATGGGATCTCGACGCCAGTCGAATATATATATATATATATATATATATATATATATATATATATATATAGAGAGAGAGAGAGAGAGAGAGAGAGAAGGAGAGAGAAAGAGTGATGATGTAGTAAGAGAGGAAGAGAAATATGGAGAGAAATGTTGAAGTGTATAAGACGATGTTACGTAGGTGCATATTGTCGTTCCTAGATTTTTCTACATTTAATTTAGTATTACAGTGTAACCCGGATATAAGAGAGTTGTCGGGACCGGAGAAGAAGTCTCTTATATCCGAGTTTCTCTTATATCCGGGTTTGGTCTATTTTATATGCATTAACACAGGCTCTAATTTGGGACCAGAGAAAATATCTCTTATATCCGGGTTTCTCTTATATCCGGGTCTCATATCCGGGTTACCCTGTAATTGTAACTCAAAGATATTCCCACAATTGCCTTCTCACGTCTGGCCACGTACACGTAAACGCACACATACACACACGCACATATAGGGGTGTATTATAAACATATTTCAGTATTTAAGTCTATTTCAGGTGTGACAGTCTGACTGAAAACAATATTTAGCTAACCGTCTATTTTCCATAGCCCCAATTTTGAACGTTCACAAAGTACACTGTTCAGAAACTGTTGCAACAAAGATTCGTACTGTATTAGATTGGTACGCCCTGTTAATAAATAAATACAGCGAATATATATATATATATATATATATATATATATATATATATATATATATATATAATATATAAATATATAAAAGTGAGGGTTGAGCAGTGCTAGCACAGATATTACAGCATACACCAATTTTGTTTTAATCTGACTCATGTAATTAAACATTTTCACAACATCTTTAGTAATGAATTTCAGTGAAGTTCAACTTGTGGTCTGGAGTGAGCCCGATGCCCGTTCAAAGCATAGGTAAAGCCTCATTCACTGTGATTGGAGAAATTTCAGAGGGGAAGATACTAACTTATATATATATATATATATATATATATATATATATATATATATATATATATGTGTGTGTGCGTGTGTGAGTATGTATGAACTCGTTCACTGATGTGTGTGCATGTTCTCGCCATCATGCTATATTTACATGTATTAACACATGTTTTTACTGGGATTTCACACTTAGTTAATAGTTATATACAACATACGTTTTATTACAAATATATCCATACTGACATAACACACTTTTATTAAAATTGTATTAAATTTACATATAAATATATGCTATTAAATTTGTATTTTATTATATATATATATAAATATGTGTCTGTGTGTGTCTATGTATGTGTCTGTGTGTGTATTTTCTATCTTGCGCAAAGTATTTTCATGTATAATGTGTGTGTATGTATGCGTATTTAAAGACTATTAAAAAGTATATTTGGAAAACCAATGTTCAGGAAAAATGTTCTTGCTTGATATTAAAGACGGCACCAAAAATGGTCTCAAATTTATGATTTTTAGTTCCCAAGATGCTTTAATGGACTGGAAAATTATTGGCACCATCGAAAAATCCCAGAAGATATAATTTCAAATGCCATAATTCTTTAGATCCAGCTTGATCGTTTTAGCACGACTTCAAAAGTCAATCATGGCAGATATTTTGGTTGGGAGCACAGACGTTTCCTTGAAATGCCCCCATTACTGTAAAGGTGGTCTCGTGTACGCACCCAGAAACGGCGCCGGAGTGGGGCTTATTCTCATGGGATATAAATTTCATGCGTTCCAAATCTATGGTGTTAAGTAGGTATGGTAGCTTATTCAACAAAAACTAACTCTGGTTCAATTATCCCTTTGCTAAGTCCCATCTCCGGATAACTTGACAAAATGTGTTGTTACTGAGATGCCATAGAGTTTGACAATGAAAAGATTGGGTGGGTTAGTGAGCACTTAGCCAAACGACTGTTACTGAACAGGCAGTAGTAACAGCAAAATTCTTGTACACGTTGTCTACTTAGAAAAGCGTCAGTAGATAGACCAACACCAAAAATCAGGCATTTTTTTGCATAGGTGTATATATTTCCTTTTAATTCGTTTTTATAGTAGCTCCATCAGGTTGGAACTGAACTAGAAATCTCAGAAAATTATTTGTTTCCATTTCTTCTTTTACACGTTGTGTCACTCCAGGACACGGATGATAATGGCTGTTCACAACTTCGTCTTTTTTGTAGCTCTTAGTTATATATGTCTTTTTAACATGCCTCCTACTCTCCATTCTGCCATCTGTTCAGATAAGCCCCCCACCCTGTGGCTTTTGCGTTCCATATTCCCTTTGAGTATCAAATTTTCCAAGTCCTCTTTTCGCATTATGTGTACCAGAAATTTCATCTGTCTCTTTGTGATTTTAAGTGTAAGTGTTCATTTTGTTTTCATTTTCCTTCAAACTTCCACGTTACTTACATGTTCAATCCATTGTATGCTCAGCATCCTTCTGTAGAACCAAATTTCTTTTGCCTCAAGCCTTCTGTAAGGATTCACAGCAATGTAAGAGGATTGATATAATATAGCAGTTCTATACTCTTTTCTTTATTTTTAACGAAATTTTCCTATTTCTTAGTATTTTGCTTAATTCTTTGTATGCATCTCTTTTCCATTCTAACGCGTCTTCGGATTACGCTGTCACATTTTCCATCCTCTGTTAAAACTATTCTTAGATATTTAAACTTCTGTACCTGTTTGATTTTAACATGCCCAATTCAGATCTCGCAGTCAAATCGTACATACGGGTATTTTCCTGTTGGGCAGTTGCCCCTATCGGGCATTTTCCTGTCGGGCACTTATCCGTCGGTCACTTGGCTCTCGGGCTCTTGTCAGTTAACCTACAACCTCTGTCTTCATATACTTGATAATGCGTCACCTCTTTACGATTTCGTTTGTTATCTTGTTTTAGGAGATCCACTAGGGATCGTTTTGTGTCTGCTGTCAACACAGTGTCATCTGCATATCTTTTTTTTCAGATTGTATCCACCGATGATAAATCCTGCTAGGACTTCTAGTTCTCTTTGGACCTCGGGGAGACACCATACCTTG
>CAHIKZ030004782.1:502500-527500 GCA_903632075.3 Acanthosepion pharaonis
CAAGTCATCGTGGCTGAGGGATTGAGCGTACCGTTGAAAATATCGGTTCTTATTCGATTTTTCAATTTAAGTAGAGTTGAGTTCGGTCACTACTTAGATAGAAGAACATTTGGAAACGCCGGATAATGTCAGCGATCTCCTATAATCTGAAATATGTTTTGGCTTTAAATGATCCAGAACGGGTTGATAATCGTAAAAAACAATCAATCAACATTGAACGTACCATCGTTGTTCATACTGTGTTCCCTTCCTTAAAAGAGTAACTAAGTTCCGCTTAGGACAGTTGCATTATAAACCACAGGTTGGCTTTGTGGGCATTGACTAAACACAAATGCGCCTGAGCAGGTCCTCTGATCGGGTAGCGAGCTAATCCCTCTTGCATACTCGGAAAGGAGCGGCCAGCCTTATCGCTTGATTATCGACCAACATCTAGAAATATCGGCGGCTTCTGTGTAGTTTTAAACTATACGAAGCTTTTATTTCCATAGCCGCTGTTGTAACTTGCCTTTTCTCCCCACCCCCATTACTGTCATATTTTTTTTTTATTTGTACCACTTCCTCAGTTCTAGAGTCGATGGTCCTTGGATTTGTATGCGTTGGGTTTGTGTCATCTACATCCCCATTAGGATATCTGACATGACATATTTTCCCGCGTTGACGTCTGCGTCAACGACGTTGGAAGCTGGCTCAGATCTGATCAACCGGACCAGGAAGCTGTCTATCATACGTGACCTTTGATCTTTCCGTTCGCGTGGAATAACTAAATAAATAAAAGAGTTATTAAATAAATAGATATAAAATAAAATAAATAAATGACGGAATTTTTAGTAGTAGTAGCAGTAGTAGTAACAACAATAGAACAATAGGAACTATGTTAATAATAATAGTTATTATTAATAATATGCTTAGCTTCTTGGTCGATAAAGAGAAGACTTGAAGCAATAGAAACTTAGTTCTACAGAAAGATGCTGAAGGTAAGAAATGGAGGAAAGAGAAGACGCTACAACGACAGCCATAGAAATAAAATCCTCGTACCATTTAAAGCAGCACCGAAGCCGCCGATATTTGTAGATGTTGGTTGATATTCGGGAGGCATGACTGGTGGCTCCTTTCCGAGTATGCAAGAGGGATTAGTTAGCTACCCGATCAGAGGGCCTGCTCAGGCGCATTTGTGTCTGTTCAGCGCCCACAAAGCCAATCTGTGGTTTATAATACAACTGTCCTAAGCGAAACTTACTTACACTTTTGAGGGAAAGAACACAGTATGAACAAGGATGGTACGTTCAATATTGATGGATTGTTTTTTTACGATTATCTGGATCATTTAAAGCCGAAACATATTTCAGATTATAGGAGATCGCTTACATTATCCGGTGTTTCCAAATGTTCTTCTATCTAAGTAGTGACCGCACTCAACACTGATTAACTTGAAGAATCGAATGAGAACCGGTATTTTCAGCGGTACGCTCAAACCTTCAGTCACGACGACTTGTGATTTCGTGCTAGCGTAACCATTGATAAATTCCGAACAATTTCATCAACCACAATGTCTCGGTTAAGCCGTGGTATGTTTTTCAGACACTTCTCACTGGTACTGCTACTCATCTAATGGATATGCATTGTGCTGCAATGAGAAATCGGAGAGCCGAGTTCGAATTCTAGTCGAGTTCATTACATTCATTTACGCGCAAATACCCTTGGGAAAGTATGAATCTATCTCATGGACGGAGCGTGTAAGTAACGTCGGACCCTTAAGGAAAATGGAAAGGAAATGGACACTTCTACTTGAATCAGAAATTGACAGTTGGAATTTCTTACACATATAATAAGGAAAGAGTGATGGAAAGAATGAAAAATGTGACACCCTGTTGTGTCGGAAACCTACCACCCCTTTTGAAGATGAACTTGTCTGCGTCTGTGAACAAAGACTTTAAATAGTGGCATGTCAGTTGACATGGGGAAGATAGATAGACAGAGAAGTTCTTAGCTGAGCTAGTTATTGACTACTGAGGCGATTTCTGTACCTTTTTACCAACCTATTAAAACCCTTTTTCTTGTTACGTGTTATTTGGCGTTTGTCTCTACTAACCCCAAATCAACATCATAACACACCCAAAGAACATAACGAAGGCAAAAGGTACGGGAAACATTGATTAACTCACCTAACGAGCTTTTGTAAATAGATGGTAGAACATAGAGTAAGCATACCTACGAACAATAATGGGTATATCCCCATTCACATAAATGCAGTAGTAAATACTGTATGTTGATCTCCATGTGGAGATTCGTCTTCAGCTGGGCTGGTTAATCTCTCTGCCTCCGGGCAGTGTGGATCCACACTGTGGGGAATGTTTGGCCGAGCCTACGGGTTCGGATATCCCACATTAAATTCGGCCTTGTGCCACATCTGACCGCGTGTGGCGGTTGGTAGATATCCTGCAGTTGGTGATTCGTCTTCAGCTGTGCTGGTCAAACTCTCTGCCTCCAGGCAGAGAGGATCCCCAGACGATGCTATGTCGAAGGACAGAATCTTGTCTCGGGAAACAGCTAATCGACTCTGTTTTATACGAGGTCTACGGGGAATTTTTGACCGAGCCTACGGGCTTGGATACCCCACATTAAATTCGGCCTCGTACCACATCTGACCGCGTGATATCCTGCAATTAGAGATTCATTGTGGAATTCGCTTGATTCCAAGCAGTTGATTACTTATTCTACGCGCCGCTAGTGAATCTTATGTGTTGTTCTTGACCTAATATTATCGTTCATTACCAACCTCCGTTTAATTATTCTATTCAGTAACCTTCCCGAGGTTTCAACAATTTGTTTATTTAAAGGCATATTAAAATCCTTATGGGTCACGTAATTCTGAAATTTTATTCTCTTGTGAGCTTTGGTATTTTTTCCAGAGATGTATTGCTGGTAATTTTTTTAATTTTTTATTCTATGAAAATTTATTGCTGGTAATTTTTTTTAATTTTTTATACTATGAAAATCTAAGGCTGGTAAGTTTTTAATATTTTATACTATGAAAATCTATTGCTGGTAATTTTTTAATGAAAATGTATTGCTGGTAATTTTTTCTAATATATTTTCATGTTTTGACAACAGATTTGTAGTTCACTATTTGCTCATAGATGGGACCCTAAGAGATGTTACCACCCTGGGTGAGGGTAGACCTGGGAACAACAGCAATTAAGAGGTGCGTCTACGTTTCTTCCGACCAGAGGCCTTTCTGACGGATGTAGTTTATCGTCATACCCAGGACCACACATTATGAAGCCAATACAAGGTTAATGTTGTTCACGACCATGGTCGATCGACTCGACAGTCATTATGTCCCACTTATATAAAATGCAATATATATTTTTTCAGTGTTACACTTTTCTACATCACCATAAGAGTCCACTACATAAATATGTCGAATATCCCATTTCTAAGTCTTTTAGTGATTTAATAAATTACGAGACAAACATTGCTAAAGTGTAAGAAATTGAAGACAACACGATCGCCCACGTACTGAATGGACACAGCACATATCACTACTACTAATAATAATCATGGTCAAATAAATTGAAAAACGTATATTGAGATTGAAGTTGCCCGTATGTGGGTTATCCTGGCCACTATTGTCTCAATTATCATTGGGGCTTTGGGGTCTGTATTGCTGAGCTTAAAGCCTTGCGTTGAAAAATAATCAAAATAATTCATATTATGCCATTGCTTCAGAAAACCACATTGCTTGACATTGTAAATATTCATCGAAAGGAGTTATCTGTTTGAACCAAAAGACATAAGAAAAAAATAATGCGTGTTTAAAAAGATGAGACTGTTAGTCCTATTGTAGCAGAATGCAATTGAAAGGCCCAAAATGTGCATAAGAAACAGAGGCATAAAATCGCTGCCATTATTCAGTGGAAGTGTAAAAACTTCGGAATTGAATATACAGACAAACCTCTCATCAACCGATTAATCGGAGGGAGGGGTGGTCCGTTAAGCCGATTGTCTGTAGATGAGAAGGGATTATTTTTTAGTTATAAAACCACTATAGTAACTACTAGTAGCTATTATCATAATGTAAATAATATAAACATGTATAAATGGCGTAAATAAATATATACTGTGCTGCATATATGCATTATAAATAATAGATTTCTCACAGCTACTTTCTCATGCACGCGCTAATCGTACTTTATATACTGTACACCGCTCTTTGTTTACAATTAAAAGGTCCACCACTGCCGCCAAACGGTCAGTTTGAGGTCTAAAACGACTGGTTCCTGTAAGCACACAAATTTTGAAATACATCACTGATGATTTGGAAGTATTTTTTTCTTTGTCCGTTGCATCCGAAATCCGTTGATGAGGAGTCCGTAGATAAGAGTTTTGTCTGTAGTGACAACTATTATGAATATATGGTCAAAAAAGAGAAGGATGTGCTGGAGAATAGCAAAGTGAAAATCACGTGGGATATTCCGATGCAGAAAATAACTACTTTAGAACTCAATAAACCAGAAATCGTCCTGCTGGACAAACAGAAAAACAATATTTGCGACTTGATAAGTAGTTTCCTGTACATTTGAGATGAAAATTGAAAGCGAATTAAAGTTAGATAACTACAATGATTCAAAGTATGAACTTTGAAGTTTGGGTAGGATGAGCAAAGAAAGTAATTACAGTACCAGTGATCATCGGAGCACTAGTGTATTCGAAACAAAAAATATGAATGGGAAAATCTTTCAGGCATTGGATTTTGATTTGGAAACAGACATATTATAAAAACATTGTCAGCTCAGAACAACAAAGATACTTTGGAAAATACTGAATACAACCAGTCGATGCAAAGAATTAATAATCGGTTCATTTCATAAAAAAAATCTCATTAGAAGATTTTAACAAAATAACAAATTTTAAAATATAAAGATTTGGAAATAAATTTCAGAAAGGGTTATAATTTTTAATCCTTTCAAGCAAATCAAGGCAATAAATCCCCTAAGACGCAAGGGTTACTGAATATGATAGAAACAAAAACACTATTAAGGGTAGAGAACAATAAAAGAACATGAATTATGACGGCAAAATTGTATTAAACGTTTTAAGATGTTAACGATCAAAGTTGCACGAGGAGCAAAAAGACGGAAGAGAATTCTACAAGTAAGAAGTGCGAGTGAAGAAACTCTTAGCATAGAACTTACGGTTACATCTATCCATTTCAATTGTAAATTGATGAGATCTTGCGGCCAATTTAGTACTGCGCTTAAATTCATACAGTCTCGGTACCAAAGAGGAAAAATCATCAGAACAATTACCAATGCTAATATTTATAGAAAAGGCAGAGGGAAGCAATGTTACGGCGGTGGAAAAGGGAGTGAAGCCAAAATGTTAGAAAGAATGAAAAAAAAAACAGTATATTTCATCTTATAATCTTCGCTGTTACCCAGTGGATTTTGGCAAACTTGACGAGAAATTAGCCCTTCTCTACGGATATGTCGATTGAGATTTCATTCAAATTGTCTGTGTATACGTTTGTATGTGCACAAATGTATATTGATTCAATATCTACAACAGTGGAGATACACCGGAAGCCGTGAGCAGATCTTATCTTCGGAGTTATGCCTAAGAAAACAGGCACTAACGTATGTGAACTCCACCGAACAATAAGCTTAAGGAGCCACGTGACAAAGCTCATCATCCGAATTCTAATGAATAGAGCGCGCATCAGAATCAGGCCAGAGAACAGTGCGAGTTCGTTAAAGACATTGGGACAAGGAACACGATAGTGATGCCCAGAAGGAGCGATCCAGATGTAGAAGGACGTGTACCTATGTTTCATAGACTACGCAAAGGCCTCCGACAAAGTACGCCATAAGGATCTGATGGAACTGCTCACCAACCTCGATATATTCGGGAAAGATATCAGAATAATCAAGAACCTGTACTGGCAGCAAACGGCCTGCATGCGCATAGGGAACGAATTCAGTGAATATACGAAAATAGAAAGGGGCGTAAGGCAAGGATGTGTCTTCTCACCAGACCTGTTCAACCTATACAGGCAATCCTGTGAGAATTTGAAACCCTACCGAAATTTAGGATTGGCGGCCACAAACATAACTGTTGTGGATTCCGAGATGAAATCCGGTCTCAAATGAATGACAAACGCAGGAATGAAATATAGCAAATAAATGTATTGACGTAATAATACAATTGGTAATACGGTTAGTAGATCCAGAAATGCGGTTAGTAGCAATAATAATATATATTAGGTTGGTGCAAAAATAATGACGTAATAATATCGTTTTTGACGTATTTTTAACGTCAAAAAACGACATTAATACGTCATTATTTTTGCACCAACCTAATATATATAGTCTGGGAAATTTAGTATCGAAGTAGGACTTCCTTCTGAGTCTACGTGCTCGCAACTGTGACTCCTACAAAGCGGTTACCTCACTCTCTCACTGTATCAGTGTATCTCTCTTTCTCTGTTACTCCCGGGTATTCACCGGCAGCAGTACAAGTACACACTGGTCGAGTCCACTTGTATGAAAAAGGGGTGGACCCCATAACAATAACATACGTAGATAACACAGTACTGATAGCAGACACGGGAATGAAATTACAAAATCTCCCACAGAAGGTAGCGACGGACAGTGAGAAAAAGTATAACCTATAAAAGAACGGAGTGCATGGTCGCCAGTAAGAGGATGAGCCCAAAATGCGATCTGAAGGTAGGGAAATCAAGCAAACGCCGATGTTTAATTATCTGGGAAGCGTTTTGACAGAGAACGGTAAGTACCACACTGAGATTCGTAGACGTATTGGGATGGCAAAGAACACATTCCAAAAGCTGGGCAGAGTATTACGAGACAGGAGGTTATCTTTGGTAAAAAAGAAAAGAATACTGAACTGTTACAGGACATCTGTTCTTCTTTAGGGTTAGTGAATATTGGACGATTTCCTCAAATATGAAGAAGAGACTCGAGGTGACGGGGATGTGGTTCTACAGAAGGATGCTGAGGATATCATGGACCGAGCGTGTAAGCAACGATGAGGTCTTAATACTTTCGGCTTTCAGAAGTCATTATCAAAGCGTTTTGTTTTTGTTCTTTGTCATTTTCATCCGTTTTCAAACGTCTTCTCTTGTCAAATTGTTATTATTGTAATTTTAGCGATGAAAGCAATTATTATTATTATTGTTATTATTATTATTATTATTATTATTATCAAAATTGCAAGAGGCAGATTTAAACTTTCAAAATTCCGCACAAGACTTTAAGAAAATGTTATAAGAGTGTGTACTACCCACCTACAGGTGGTGGGGACACACGCCTGATTGGGTACCCCGAGCGCAGTTCTTTGTCACCCTCGATATCTTATCAATATTTGCTTTTTTTTCTACCTACATTTATATAGTGATTTTAATAGCGTAGTTTAGATGTGGCACATGGCCTAAAGTACAGGAGACCCAGGGAGAGTTGAACTTACTACTTAGTTGTAATTGTTCTAGCGAGACAAGCTTGCTAACTATTACACCGTCTTGAGGGCCACCAAATGATTTTTTAAGCATAGCTTAGTCATGGCACAAGGCCGAAAGTGTGGGGTACCCAATGAGGATCGAACTCACTATTCAATTGTAAGTGATCTAGCGAGACAAGCTTGCTAACCATTACACCACGTCGAGGTGCTCGTATCTACATTTATATATGTTACAAATTAAACTACAAAATTGACTTTTAAAGGATGAAATATTTTTGTGAATTTTGACATCAGTCTAGGATCTTTTTCGTTCAAATCCGTGAATATGTTTTGTTCATGCTAATTCTGGAAAAAAACACTATAAAATTCACTATTTGTTTTAACCCTAACGTTGAACACCAAGAAAAATCTCGATGTTACAAATTGCCGCAACACATTGTTGATTTATTTAAGATGAAATGATCTATTATGACATGTCTCTAATTTGTATTTAGATACATTATTTTTTTTTTTTTTTGAATTTTTCGCGTTGAATTGTTCCCCCATATTACATATCGTCCATTATTGTACATAATTAGATTACAATAAAATTTGTATTTTATATGAATACTACCTTATGAAAATTGAGACTGAGTAGATTCGGGAGTATCATGGATTGTGGGGCGTATCATAGATTCCAGGGTGGGGGCCACAAGACAGGCCCTGATTTGAGTGAGGATTGATATTGCAGTCAAAGCTGTTGCAGTTTCAAATCGGTCGACCAAGAATTTAGCTATGGCGTAAAGGTTCTCGGTCTGGTATAGAGATCTTACCAAATGCCAGCGAGACGAACTGATAACGATCCATCTCTGACCTTTGTCAATGATATCTCTATTTTCGGACTAGAGACATATTAAAGAAGTCATCAAGTACAAACCCATGTAGAAAATACACACACACACACACACACACACACACACATATATATATATATATATATATATATATATATGTATGTATGTGTGTGTGTGTGTGCGTGCGTATATGTGTGTCTTGTGTGCGCATCGTCGGAGTAAGAGGATGAAAGGAACATCAAACAAAATCATTGCTCTAGGAAATATTTCGGAATGTAAAGAGTTATAAAGTTATCAACAGTTGATTGGTATGTCGCTTTCGTAGCATCGTAACATGATTATGTTCTAATTGGCAACGATAATAGCGACCATAAAACGAGTAAGAGCAACGGAAATAAGGACGCCTCAGCATGGAGTAATGGTTACAGAGCTACGTAGGCTGTTTACTACTGCTGAATAGTGTGCGCGGTCCTCAATAGGTTGACCGTACTTATAGCCTTGTGCCAAACTAAGCTTACTTTTTTTAATACTATATCTGAACTACTACTACTAATAATAATAATAATAAAACTAGTCTTCAAGTGAATGAAGAAGAACAAGTCAGCCCTAATCGGCCTACTACGGCGGGCAAATAACTTAAAAAGGACGGCAATTAATCCTCTTCATGGTCGATACTTTGTCTGCACCAAACTGACGTAGAAATACTACATAATTGGTAGCGTAGTGCAGGCCGAAAAGCCGAAAGTTTTTTTTTTTTTTCTTACTGCAAACAATAAATAAATGATAAATAAAACTTATTAAGAAGACACGGTGGAATAATGGATATCGCCTCGGATTGAGGAATCGGAGAGCCGGGTTCGTTACATTCGCTTACGCGCTGGTATGAATCCTCTTCTTCTCCCGGAAGACAAACCGGATTCTATAGTCTTCTTGGTCTACCGCAGAAAGAAATAGCAACCTACTGCGGGGAAAAAAAATCTGCCTCGGAAAGATACATGATCGCCTAAGCGTCTATCACGCATGGCACAAAACTGACTGACTGATTAAGCAAGCGATATCCTGAAAAATTGTGATGACACCAAGTAGAGATTTTCGCGATGAATATCCAGAAACAATTGATCGTTTTGTATCAAGTTGCACTGTATTCGTATCCAATGAATAGATAACTTAATATGAAAGGTTGGAACTGGAATATTTTTATATTTTCGACTGGAAAAAATGGTAGCACCCAGACCCGGTTACAGATATGAAAACCTCAAAAACAGAATATGCTCTTTTACAGACATGTTACTTCCTGCAGATTGTAATGTATCTTGGAAAATCTTCAAAAACTATCAAAATACACGGATTTTGAGGTGGATATTTCAATAATGTGGTACATGAAAACATTAATAATTTCAGTTGGTGCTGGGGCTCTGGTTTTGATTGGAAAATATTCTGATGGACTCATTGACAGGATCCAAAGCAGCCCATGTCATAAAGTAATTCAGCAAAATTGTTCATAAAATCACCATTCGCAACCCACGAAGTGCTTCACCTATATAAAATGCGTATGCGTTTGTCATTTTTTTTTTATACAAATGCTCCGTGAAAAATGTCATGATGCTATTTCTGACCTTAGGTCTCTGGTTGGGACCCGGGAAGAGATGAGTATATAACAAAACCAAGATAATAAAAAAAAAGAAAAAAAAAGTGCCTGCTTATTGATATGGCAGTCCCTGCTGACTGTAATGTATCTTTGAATATACAGTGTAACCCGGATATAAGAGAGTTGTCGGGACCGGAGAAGAAGTCTCTTATATCCGGGTTTCTCTTATATCCGGGTTTGGTCTATTTTATATACATTAACACAGGCTCTAATTTGGGACCAGAGAAAATCTCTCTTATATCCGGGTTTCTCTTATATCTGGGTCTCTTATATCCGGGTTACACAAATTGGGGGTGTTATGGTCCGGTTTCAAAAAGCTGTCAAAATACAAGGACCTTGAAATAGAAATCTCGAAAATGTAGCATATGGGAACATCAACAATCCCTGTTGTAGTTGGAGCCCTAGGACTGGTTGGAAAAGATTGCAGTAGACTAATTGAAGGGATTCCTGGAAGTCCATGCCTCCAGGAGATACAAAAATTATTCTGACAAGTACAGCCCACACTTTTTACGAAGTGCTTTTTACGAATATATACATATATATATATATATTTATATATATATATATATATATATATATATTTTGTCAGTGGAAAGTGTCATGATGCCTTTTCTAACCATAGGTCCCTGGGCGGGACCCGGAAAGAAATGTGTAAACGCCAGAAATCAAAGAAAATAAAAAAAATAATAATAATAAATATAATTGCCGGAACTCTTTCAACATTTTTCAACAGTTAAGAGCGCGATTTGAGAAAAAAAAAAAAAAGAAAAGAAAAAACACAGAGTTCGACAATGTAAAACAATATTTAAATATTCAATATTTTCGAATGTCTGTCTGTTTATATTTAAACAATTTTTTTTCAAATATAAAAATATTTTTATAATTGAAAAAAATATAACTTGACCGAGCAGCCAGTGCTGCTTTTGGTTGAAATTTATAAAATCTTTCTCTGAAAAAAATGTTTCAGGAAAATAAATTGTCATCGCTCTTTTCAGTATTGATGAGGGTTTCCTTCCTAACCTTTTGTTTGAAGTAGTGTAGAAAGTCAACATCATGATTATGTCATCAGTTTTTCTTCAAGCTACATGTACTATCTATTTTAGTTGTTACTACTGTTGAAAGATCTCTGTTCTTTGTGATTCTGTAGCGCCAGTCCATGAGGTTCGAAGAAGGGAGATCTTCTGTAGGATCCACAAATTTGATTCGCCCAATGTCATTTTAACTATTGAAAACAATTGTATACGGCTGGTAGTTTAGATATTTCTCAACGAGTTTGGTGCCATGTATGACTTCAAAATGAAACCCTCCTTCTGCTGACGCTCTTTAAGAACATGAATCGAGTTTTCAGGTCAATGTTTTGGCTCTGTTGCCATTGGCAGTGTTGGGTGAAATTATCTCTAGCGCAACGTATTCTATATTCAATATCTTTATGTTCTATACCACGGGTTCTCAACCGGGGCCCATGTAATATTTCTGGGGGTCTACACGCAAAATATAAGAACTTGGGGGTGTTATGGTCCGGTTCCTTGTACCACAGTTATGGTCCAAGGTAGAACCAATAAAGAAGAACTCGAATACGGATATGGAATAACACAGATATATTACAAACAGGAATATATACAGAGAAGTAGAAGTGTTAGTATGAACAATCAGGTTTAGTAGAGAGAACAATGTAGTCTCGATTTGTATCACTATTCCAATGTCTTGCAGTAATTGTCTGAACGCGACTCTGTTTCGGACTGCCTCTGACTCGACTCTTGATTCCATAAACGGGTTCAGGGCCTTGAACTACTGACGATATTCAGTCGCCCAACCCCACGAGGGTGTCATGTGGCACAAAGGCCTTTTTAACGTGGGCATTCCGAGCCATTAGGCTCGGCCAAAAAATATGCCCATTGAACCCGCATAAACGGGTTCAGGGCGAACGTTTTATTTACCTCCCGAAGGAGACTCCGCCCTCCGCTCCTTCGTTTGGAAGAGATTTTAACCGAACAGTCGGTTCAGACTTGAAACTGACTCGCTCGAATTTTAACCGCCAAAAATAGCCCATTTGAAACTCGTAGCGGCCTCCTTCGGGTTCCTCTCGCCCGTAGGAAGAGAGTCAACTGACTCGCTCGAATTGATAATATTCAGTCAGTCACTGAAAGGCCTTTTTAACGTGGGCATTCCCGAGCCATTAGGCCCGGCCATTCGAACCCGTATAAACGGGTTCTGGGATTTAACCACCCCGAAGGTCCGCCCTTCGGCGAATCGGGTTCCATTATTGAACCGAACAGTCAGTTCAGAGGTGAACGACTGACTCGCTCGAACGACTGATTTCTTGCCTGCTACTGAAGCGCAGTATTTATTAAGTATGGAATAGTCCATTATTATTATTATGGGTAAGATCCCATAACAGGGGGCCAACAATGATATTTTGGTGGTCCATGAAGAAAGCCAATGATATTGCTACAAAGTACTCTTTACTCTGGAATAAAGCACAGTTCTACGTTATTGCTTTTCCAATATCTTGTTGAATGGGTATTTAGTCATGTTTTTCAACTATTATCAAAAGTTCGCAATAGACTTGACATCGTGAAGAGAGGTGATTATCATTAACATCGATGGAACCAGATATAAATAAACTCGTTGAGTAGCATCAACCACACGGGTCTCATTGAATATATTTATTCAATGACATCCCTGTGGTTGATGTCTTTCTTTTTTTCTTCTAATCACACGCTTACTTAAATTGGTTTATAAAAATTTTTAACCAGTGTGCATAAATAAATGCTGCAGTGAATTCAATTGCCTAAAGAGCTCTCCTCCTCATGGGCTTGACCATGGAAGAAACATTGTAATATTGTAATACAATATATTGGACAATAAAAATCATTATTATTATTATTATTATTATTATAGAATAATTTATTTGCATTAAATTAGTTTTCATTTAGAAATAAAGTTTAATTATATAATATTTCTTTGATTATTAAAACCTCAAATTTTTTAATAGTGAAAAATAGAATATTGTTGTCTTATGTCAAATAATTATTAAGGGTCCCACCAAGAAATAAAAGAAGTGAAAAGGGGGTCTATGTGTAAAAAAAAAAAGGTTGGGAATCATTGTTCTATACGATATTTCTTATAACTGATCCATTCACCGAGGTATACAAAGTGTTTAGCATTTACTAATTCCACGTTCCGAATATTTCCCATGGAATCAGATCAGTATCATCTGTGCTTTCATTCCAATTTCAGATCATAGTTTTATATTTTGAAAATGTAATTCGTGAATTTTATTTCTTGAACACTTGACTTTTGGTTTAATAGCATTCTTATATCAGTAGGAATACCTACGTGATCAATCACACTGTCATAGTCGCCTACCCTCTCGTCTTTAGTAAATTGGCCTCGATCACTGTTTCTTTTACGCTTTGTCATACGTGTCCATCTCTTCACGTCTGTGCTTGTATGTGCTTGCAGGGCATAATCTAGGAAAGTTGTAAATGAGCTGGGGTTTTCATTTCCTCTTTGTCGTACTCTTTTTGAGGTTTGAAATGTTTCCGTATAGGAGTTCTCATCAAATATTTATGATTTTGTGGTCCGATATAGGTGAAGGTGGAAGAAAATAAACAAATTCGGTTTAATATATGTTTTGTTTCATAAAGACAAACATGCAAGAAAGGAAGTTTGTACAATTTATGGAGCGGGTAATGTTAATTCTCAAACGTTTCGATCGGTTTCTATGTCTCTTAGTAGAATGAATATTTTTCATATTAGCAGGAATAATAATCAAAGAAGGCAATTGAGAATTGTGGAATTATTTCTTGTTTGTTCTCCTGTGCAAAAATAACATAGTATTTAAAATATAACTAAAATAAAATTCTTTTAAGAAAATCTCTGATGTGAAAATGACATTCGACTTTAGATTTTGCACTTGTTCAAACACATCTCTATTTAATAAAAAAAAAAAGATCTTTTATCCCCAGCAAATAAAAGAATTTCATAGTCGCACCGAAAAGTTTACAAAATTTTTTTCAAAAATTCATCGTAGATTTTCTGTCAATAACGTGTTTTATTAAATTATGCAAGCACAAACTTTCTAAAAAATATTTTCAAGTTTTATTGAATAATCAGTGTACGGTTTTAGGATAAATTTTCAATATATACGGATTTGATGTTCCATAGTTATTTCTGTTTACCGAAATATCTTCAAGGATGATTTATTATAAAACTAAAAAAAAAAAAAATTGTCATCAGTCGACTATTTTAAAATTGTTCACTATGTATAGGAATGTGACTGATAAGATATTTATTAACGAATAAGTGCATAAAAATTTCATTTTAATCGGAAAAATTCTCAGATTGTTGGTAACTTAAAAAATAAAGGTAGCTTTTTCGTGCTTTCATTTCGAAAAAAAAACGCATGCATTTTCGTGTTACTCGTGTTTTATTATATCCACCATAAAATCCAGATTATCATCCGTTTCATTTCCTTAAACGGCATTTATCCAGAAAGCAGTTACACATAACAGACGATGTTGTTACAGAGATGCAAAGATGTCTCCATTCGATAGACAGAACAAGAAATCGGCGAATCGAATTCAAATTCCAGCTGCGCCTGTTGTATTTACTTTGGCGCAAATACCATTAAGAAAGGCATCAATCTATCTCTCTATCTCCCGACAGCTATGGGTTAAACAGCCGAGCAGACTGGACTCTGTAGCTGTGGTTGGCAGTCAGTTTAGACGAAGTTCAACTCTGAAATCAAAATCATATGCAGCAATGGTGTAACACATATTCTGCAGCCCTTCGCAAGATCATGGAGTTCACAATGGCTATAATCACGATTACGGTTGATCAATAATTGTGTCGATGTATTATTATTATTATTATTATTGTCTAAAAATCCCAGTCATATCCTCGTTTGCAAGGCAACATCGAAACTTCTTGTGGACAATATTGTGGACCACCAACTCTAGAAGATCAAATTCCACAGACATATCACGATACTTACGCTATCATCTATAATGAATGTATCAACCCTTTCGTGTTTTGGTGTTCATTATCGTGACTCGTTGTATTGATTCGTACTAGCCACTGTTGAAAGTGCTACACCAGATCTACTATTTATCATTGTTAATTACATATTCAACATGCACAACAATAAGTTCATGACGACTTTCTAATGCGCGAACATTAAATGTCTCATCTCAATATTTAACCGCTGTTTTGTGGTGAAAATCATCATTTTTTGTGGTGTCTCATGCACATCTGCTCAGTATAAAGGCCTTTCTGGCTGTTGCATAAAGTAGCTTCTCTGTTTCTTTGTGCTTACAGATTACATAATGATGAAATAATCTTGGTCGATTTACGTTTACAACAGATCTGGTGCACACACATGCATAGACAGACGCACACACACATATATGTATATAAAATAAATCAGCTACAGTTACATCGAGAATATGACACAAATAATAAAAAAGTACAAAAATAATCAACAAACTACCCACACAAATAAAACCCACCTTTAACTGCAGACCAATGAACGAATGTCACTTAAATGGCAATTGCTTGCCAAACAATATAATATACTAAGCCACAGTAAAATCAGCAGATAGCATACATAGGAGTAACTGAATGATCCTAGAAAAAGAGAAACTACGTACACAAAACATTCTTTACAAATATTAAATATGTGAAAAGTGCAAGCTTTTTAAATATATATGGGAAATTAAACCAAAAATATGACATAAAATATATATATTTTCTAGTATAAAATGAACATAATATTTTCTCTTTTGGCTATAATCACTTTCCCAGACCAACACAAATTACTAAATAAACGATCAGAAATTATCCCAAAATGCAGGCCTGAAAGCTTTTTACTACGTTACTTAAAAGTCGAAAAAAATGAATATCTTATAAAATACCACTATGAAGAATGCAATTATATGCACTATAAACAATGCAGATATCATACTGAATACTTCGTGTTTGAAATAGACGCTCCATTTTGACTTATTACACAGTATGTATTATGTTAACTGGTCTGCACATTCTCCAATGCACAGGCTGATAGACGTAGTGCACACATTTTAATAAATAAAAACGGTCGGCTATTCCAACTACGAACTATCCACTATGGTATAAACAGATTAACTTGTGAAAAGTGCTCATAAATTGAATTTAGATTGGAGATTTGAATTTCCTTAAAATTGGTAAAACGTAGGAATAAATTCACTCTTGAAATGGCCAATTAATTTTGGTAATAACTTTTTTTTTTGTTGGAGTCAGCAAGGGATTTTGGTTCATGGATCCAGTTGAAGAGTTTGTGATATTTGAGAGCTAGATAGACAAATATATATGAACATATTTTGCAAGATAGTGTGTGGGGGAATATGTGAGACCGAGAGAGTATATATGTGACTGTGAATATGTGTGCGAGCGAGCGAGCGAGAGAGAGAGAGAGAGAGAGAGAGAGAGAGAGAGAGAGAGAGTGTGAAATTTGTGTAAGAAAGAAGGAATCTGTGCGTGTGCAAATATGTGAGTGAGAATTTGTGAAAGTGAAGGTGTGTGAGAGTGTGGAGTAAGTGGCAATGTGTGAGGAAGAAAGTGTATGAGAGCGAACTGATATGTAAGACTGTTACAGATAGATAGATAAAGAGATATATAGTAAGAATGTGAATGCGTGAAAGGATAAGAGAGTCTTTGGGTGTGACGATGAGAAAAAGAGATGGTATATGAATGCGACGGAGAGAAAGTGTTTGAAAGTATGTGTGAGAGAATGAGTGTTTGTGATTATGAATGTGTGAGAGTGACTGAGAAGGCGAGAAAGAGTATGTAAGAACGAAAGAGAGAGAGAGATATGAAAATACGGCTGTAGTGTGAGAAAAAGCGTACGAGTAAGAATGGGTGAGAGAGTCTGTGTGCGTGAATATGTGGGAATGGGAGAGTCTAGTGTGAGTGTGAGGGCTAACGGGGGAGAGAGAGAGAGAGTATGTGTGTGTGTGTGTGTGTGCATGAATGAGAATATGTTTGAGAAAGAGACAATATGTGTGTGAATGTGAGAGTGAGGATTTTGTGTGCATGAAACTGTGTGAGAACAAGAAAGAGAATGAGTGTGAAAGAATGTGTGCATGTGTGTGTGTGTGAATATCAGAGAACGGTTTGTGGTTGCGAATGTGTGCGAGAAAGAGAGTCCGTGTGTATGAACATGTGTGTTGAATGTTATAGAGATAGATAGATAATGAAGAGACTGAGATAGATAGATAGATAGATAGATAGATAATGAAGATACAAGCGAAGATAGATAGATAGATAAATAGATACTGAAGAGACATGAATAGATTGATAGATAATGAAGAGACTGAAATAGATAGATAGATAGATAGATAGATAGATAGCATGGGTGTGAATCTATGGAAACACGGGATAGTGTCTGAGTGTAAAAATGTGTGATAAAAAAAGAGTGTATATAAATGTGACGCAGAGGAGAGTGTAAAAGCGTGTTTGAGAAGGGGTGCTTGTTATGATGAATGTGTGAGAGTAAGCGAAAGAGAATGAGTGAGCACGTGAAAACGAAAAAGAGAGAGTAAAATACACCTGTAGCGTGAAAAAAATATTGTGAGAATGAATGTATGAGAGAGAGAGAGAGAGAGAGAGAGAGAGAGGGAGTGTGTAAGTGTCAATGAGTGAGTACTAGAGAGTCAAAAATTAAAAGTGTTGAGGGAGAGGTAAAGGGTGGAGCGGGATGTTTGTTAATAAAAGGGATAATCAAAGGACACACACACACACACACACACACACACACACACACATATATATATATATATATATATATATATATATATATATATATGTCGCAATTCAATCTTTTTGGGATGGCGTCTTTAACAATTAGTTTTTTATTGCCCACGCGACAAACTGGCGGGTGATGTAATAGATAGAGTTCGAATATTAGTTTGAGTTCGTTAAGTTCATCTACGTGCAAATAACCCTTTATCTCCTCCTCCAGCTATGGGTTAAATAATAGGAGTTGTATCTAGAAAAAATAACTGTTACTCTACAAAGAATTATCAGTGCAATATTCGCCCCAACCCCACGAAAAAAGAATTTATCTATCTGGCTCTCAAATATCACAAACTCTTCAACTGGATCTATCCTGTACTGTGGACATATATGGCCAGAAGCTGCACGGTCTTCCCTTTCCAGTTTCGATAATATCCAAAAGCGTCTCCGAATCTTTGTGAAAAATTATTTTCCACCCTACAATCCCTTTCTCACAGACGAAACGGTGCAAGCCTCTCGCTACTGTGCATCTCGTGAATCTTGAGACAATCCAGAGATGGGTCTGCAATACAATCCGTCCTGACCTGGCATCTCGTCGCCAGTCATTTTCTCACCGACGTGACGTAGCTGCCTGCTCTAGAAACATTTTCGTGGTATCTACTCGGACGACCTTTTTTTTCCTGGTTCCCCGACTACATGAATGAATTTAAGCGTGCTACTAGATCGGCAACAAGCTCTCAGCGCTTTGCTGTTGAACTAGTTAAATGAAATCGTCATTTTTAATCTAAGTCTTCCCTTCTGTGCAACTCACTTCCGATTTCTTGCTTTTCTGATAAATACAATCTGCTAAAAATTTAAATGTAACATCAATCGCCATCTTCTGTCTTCTTGAAGTTTTTTTCTTTTTTTGCCCTTTCCCCGATACTCCCCATTTTCAATGTTATCATTCACTTTCATTCCCTGTAACCTACTATGTTCTAGTGACTCTGTCGTCTTGCGGTGGGGCACCAGGGGCGCGCGAATCGCTGCGCGGATCGTCCGACGAGAAGAAACCGGTTCGCCACGTCTAACGGATCGCGTTTTCGTTTCCTCCGTCCCCGGCAGAAGGGGGCAGTAAACTCGCGGGCCCGACAGAAGACGCCTCCGCCGACACGCTCAGGTGAAGGTGGAATTTAGAGTGCGCCTTCTGCCCTCGGACACCGCGCGTCGACTTGCACGAAGGACCAGAAAGGAACTGTGTCTGGTGCCGGTCGTGTGGACGTGTGCGCCGCGCTGAAGCGTCCGCGTCATATGATGCCGGTGGTTTTGATTTTAAAAACCTGCTTGGTTGAATTACATTTCTTAGTTCCACCAGAAGGCACGGTGGAGTAATGGATAGTGGTTCGGATTGGAGAATTGGGAAATCCAGTTGAATCCATTACATTCACTTACGTGATAATACCCTTGGAAAAGGTATGAATCCTCTTCTCCCCTCCAGCTATGGGTAAATAGCAGGACAAACCGTGTACTATAGCCTTGGATGGTAACTGGTCTACCATAGAAAAAATGGCAACCTACTGCAGGAAAAAGTCCGCCTGGTCAGTCATGTATCGAAAGATACATGATCGGCTAAGCGTGTATCACTCATGGCACATAATTGACTGATGTGCTAATATTCTTGGGAAAGGTATGAATCCTCTTCTTCTCCCCCAGCTATGGGTAAATAACAGGACAAACCGGGTTCTATAGCTTTGGAGGGCAACTAGTCTACCGTAGAAAGAAATGGCAATCTACTGCAGGAAAAAGATCTGCCTCTACAGTCATGTATCGAAAGATACATGATCGCCTAAGCGTGTATCACGCATGGCAAATAACTGAGTTCCACCAGTTCTACTCTTCACGGCCATGCTACACACATTGTCACGGACCACACTCATTCGCCGATTCCTAAGATGATGTTTCTTTGATCACTACAATCTTAACCTGTTCATGTCTAGGGTTAACCGTTATATTTCCCACATATCATAAACTCCACCGCTTACTTTTTAACCTTCTTGAGCCTTGTGCAAGGTAAACATCATTGTAAACATAAAATAAACTATGGGACACAAGAGAGGATTGAACTCACTAAGCAATAATAAATGTTTAATGGATTTCCTCATTAACAATTACATTCAACTTCAATTGTACAGTATATTCTATCACACTTGGAATATGCGCAACTGCTTCAGCCATCAAGTAATCCAAGATCTGGTTTAGATATATTATTCGAGTGCCAGGGATTATAAGCTACATAAATATAGAATATTAATTACACATATGTGCTAATATATGTATTCTGTATCACATTCTCTATTTCTGCGCTGTCTGTTAGTACACTAGCCAGATAGTTAAGTTTCTGTTTTTGTTTATACCTGCACCATTTTTAAAACCCAGTTGACTGGGAAAAGCCAGTAATCATGTTGGATTTCTCTTCTCAAAAGACTTTTTAATCCTTCCAAGTGGTTTAGTTGGGTGTTTATCTTGTTGGAGCCATATTTCCTTTCAGTTAGCATTTTTCGTTCACCCCGTCTTCTGGTAGATCTTAATTGCCAGATTTGTTGGATCTTAATAGTTTTTTTTTTCATAGACGTTTTTTTTTTTAGCAATGCTGTTCATTTATAACTTTACCTATTAAGAAACAATATGAACTTTAAAATTACTACTTAACAAATTGTAATTTTAGTTGTAGTTTCTATGATGCAGATTAGATTAGCACAATTATAGTATTGTATGTAAATGAAATACTGCTATAAAACCAGTGCGACCAAGCGAATGCCAGTCGAGCTACAATCTGTTGACCTGACAACGTATGTTTTAGAGACTACTCTACTTCATAACAATATGGCGTCGCCGATAGGATTCCTAACCACGTTGGGTGAACTGGAGTACGTAGAAACGTGGATGTTTAGCAGAGTTGGCTAGGGTAAAGAAACTGAAAGATAAGAAAGCCTCCGGAGGAGGGGAATGAAATTACTGATTTATTTTTGGCCTAGGAAGGATTTGAAGCCATAAAGAAAACATCCATTATGGTATACCCCCAAAATACTGGAAGACTTAACATACGAGGGAATGTCAACCCTTATAAAAAGAAATGTGCAACAAAAAGCTGGTTATTGCAGAAAGAACAAAATTTCTGGAAAATAGACACAACCCAAACTAACGCAATATTTACACAGATTGAAAGAATCGTCAAGATATTGCTAATTTGAAAAATTGGGTTCCCGAGAAATGTCTATAGAAGACGAATTGATCGTTCTAAGATTAATTAAACACATGTATGACGTTACATATAAATATAAGATCCTAGGACAGCTACAAGTAAAAGATATGAATTTAGAATCGAGTGTAGTATTCTTACAGCAATTAGAATTAATGAATTTATTAATTTTAAAAATTATGTGGCATGCAATACAACTAAAATCCTAATTAAGTGCAAATATTGCGACAAAGAATATGAAAGAAACAAAAATAAATATCCAGCCCTAGGAAAATTATGTTTCAACTCTAAAAGAACAGACCATTTCCGATCTGTGTGCAGATACAAAAAGAGAATAGAAAGAGGAGAAAGTATAAACCCTTATACTGAAAATACAGAAGCAACGTCGAAAAGAAAAATTTGCAAAAATTAGAGAGGCAGTAAAAATGAATGGTATAACTTTTCCCATGCTGGTTGGTATGGGGAACGATGTTACCTTTAGATCAATGAATTTCTGAGAAAAATGGGTAAACAAATTAAGAAAAAGTAATCTTAATTTAAAACAATTTGATGCATCTGTCATCAAAATTCTAGGCTCCTTTGAAGGAAGTTTCGAGACAAAAAAAATGTTATGAGATTATTCTCATCACTGTTGTAGAATGCTCAAAAAGTCATGAACTTCTGGGAATAGACATTTTAAAAGTAGATACAGCGAAATTAATAAACTGTATAACATCAGAAGAAACTGACATTGAACTATTGAAAGAATATAAAGCAAATATTAGTCTAAAAGAAAATAGTCACGCGATCTATTTTGAATCTCGAAAAATACCTATTCAAATTCTACCCACGGTAGTTGCAAAACTAATGGAAACGATAAAACAAGGCATAGTGGATAAAGTTACTCAAGGTGTTAGCAGTTGGGCGTCACAAGTTGTGATACGAAAGCCCAATGGTGACTTGAGTATATGCGGAGACTACAAAGTAGGTGTAAATCATCAGATATTCTCTGATTCATTCCCCTTACCTAACATAGAAATGGTAAGTCATAATGTTGTGGAGTAGCTGAACACTTTTAAAAATAATCTTAGACCAATCCATCTTGTTGTCCCCACAAGATGGACCGGTCTAAAACTACTTAAATAGCCCCTCTCTTTTACTGAGAGAGAAGAGTCAACGATTGATCGTTTCTCTGCTTGTCGACTCTCTGCCTTCGGACGGAGAGAAACCCAAACGAGATTATGACGAAGGACAGAGTCTCGTCTGGGGAGGTAGACAGGTAACCGATTCCGTGTATTCGCGGTCGACGGACAATTTTCTCTCGAACCTATGGGCTTGGAACGCCCCAGTTAAAAACCGACCTTGTGCCACATCTCGCCTTGTGGGGAGGTCTCGGCTAAATACCAAGGAGTCATCGATTAATTGTTTATTACATGGGACTGTGTTTTCAACCATGTACCATATTATTCTCCAGAATAAACTATTTAGTTTCTATATGTGTGTCAACCTTGCCACACCACATTTGGCGAGGAGGGATTCGAATGTCAAAATTTCCCGGGGGATCCCAACATTTGATATCGAAAATTTCGAGTATAAAATTTTCCAGTGTAATGCCAAGGCAAACCGATGATTAGGGTCTAAAGACATTTACAGTCATGTACCAAGAAATTGATGGCGACAACTGAAACTAGGATTAATTCCAAATCAACATAACAGATTGACATGTTAAAAACAAGTAAGAATTATTTGTTCAGTAATATTTTACGAGGAAAAAATGAGTAGGAAATTGTTTAGTCAGATAAATTTTCTCTACGATGAAACATGGAGGATTTAAAAGAAGCAATGGAGGAATTCACGAAAATCTATCAGAAAAAAAGTGAACGATTAGAGTAACAAGGACGGTTAGACCAGGAACGATCTGAAAAACAAAAAAAGAGACTGGGGGAACAAAGATGTTTGGGCCAGTAACGTTCTGAAAAACAAAACGGGCGGTTGGAGGAACAATAAAGTTTGGGACAGGAACGTTCTGAAAAACAAAACGGGCGGTTGGAGGAACAATAAAGTTTGGGACAGGAACGTTCTGAAAAACAAAACGGGCGGTTGGAGGAACAATAAAGTTTGGGACAGGAACGTTCTGGAAAACAAAACGGGCGGTTGGAGGAACAATAAAGTTTGGGACGGAACGTTCTGAAAACAAAACGTGGTTGGAGGAACAATAAAGTTTGGGGCCAGGAACGTTCTGGAAAACAAAACGGGCGGTTGGAGGAACAATAAAGTTTGGGGCAGGAACGTTCTGGAAAAACAAAAAAACAATAAAAAACTGGAAAACAAAACGGTTGGGGGAACAAAGTTTGGGGCAGGAACGTTCTAGAGAAAACAAAACGGGCGGTTGGAAGAACAATAAAGTTTGGGGCAGGAACGTTCTGGAAAACAAAACGGGCGGTTGGAGGAACAAAAACGGGCGGTTGGAAAACAAAACGGGCGAAGAAGAACAATAAAGTTTGGGGCAGGAACGTTCTGGAAAACAAAACGGGCGGTTGGAGGAACAATAAAGGTTGGGCCAGGAACGTTCTGGAAAACAAAACGGGCGGTTGGAGGAACAATAAAGTTTGGGACAGGAACGTTCTGGAAAACAAAACGGGCGGTTGGAAGAATAATAAAGTTTGGGGCAGGAACGTTCTGGAAAACAAAACGGGCGGTTGGAGGAACAATAAAGTTTGGGGCAGGAACGTTCTGGAAAACAAAACGGGCGGTTGGAGGAACAACGACGTTTTGGCCAAGAACGTTCTGAAAAACAAAAAATAGCTTGTTACACTTACACATAGCTTGTTCCTCCAACCGCTCGTTTTGTTTTTCAGAAGGTTCCTGGCCCAAACTTCGTTGTTCCTCCAATCGCACGTCTTGCTTTTCAGAACGTTCTTGGCCCAAACGTTGTTGTTCCACAATCACTCGTTTTATTTTCCAGAACGTTCTTGGCCCAAACTTCGTTGTTTCTCCAACCGCTCTTTTTTCTTTTTAGAACGTTCTAATCCTAGTTTCAGTCGTTCTTGGTATATGAATTTGAATGTCTTTAGACCCGAATCATGTGCTACCCCCTCCCCCCCTGGATTTGACTGGACCTGGGAACAAAAACACTTAAGAGGTGGTTCCACGTTCCTCAAAACCTCTAATCTACCGATCAGAGACCTGGCTACTGGATCTAGATTATCATTATACACAGGACGATAAATGAAGCAGGTTTTAAGATTATCTTTGTGGCTACTTTTTAGCAAAGGCAAAATAAAAGACAAATGGTTTCATTTTCAGCAAATCTGGTAGGAATTTTGTAGAAACTAGTTTTCTTTTTAAATTTTCTAAATAAACCATATATTTAGACATCTCATCACTGATCCAGCTACGAACTTTTTTTCACAAATTTTCGCTATTCCAACTTGTTGAACGTTAGGCCAATCGTGATTGCTCTTCAAGTAACACTAAAACAGAATTGAAACGTGAATACCACCCGCACATTTGTGTTTTATCTTAGCTTTTTCGTTTAAAAGCTTCTCAGATCATTATAACAATCTGTGAAGTATCTTTCCCCACAAGAAACAAGACTCAACGCACACATTTTCTTTTTATCAGCCATAGTAGAAAAAAAAAACCTACACGAGACAAATAAGTACATTTAGAACTCTATAGTGTTGCCTGACTCAAAATAGTATCGATAGGCGTAATGTGCAACTGCGTCCATTTCACGTATCACATTCGAATTTTTCACAATGTCAAACAACATAAAAATATTACGTATCATCCAAGGAAGTTTATTTTAATCATTATTAGGAGCGGAGGTGGTATCATCGTCCTGTTTTCTCACATATAAAACGCTCCAACAATCAACAGAAGGCGAAGCCATATTTTTCTTCTTTCTTGTGCTTGATAAATACACGGGAATTAATATTGCTCGAACCAAATCATTCGCACCCAGATCGTTGCTTCTAAGGCTAACGAAGCAGGAAGGACAAAATGTTTGTAGGGAAAACGTTTCTTGTTCTTTCTCTCTTATCGTTT
>CAHIKZ030004782.1:532500-605000 GCA_903632075.3 Acanthosepion pharaonis
CAAGAATATATATATTTGTATATACGCATATGTATACTTGCTAACTCATATATATATATATATATATATATATATATATATATATATATATATATATATATATAGGTGATATATGTGTTTGTGTTTGAGTGTGTTTTGTTGAATAATATAGGCATTTTGTGTCTACTTATTTTTATGATCCTTCTAAGTTGTTATTTAGTTTTCGATATTGAAAGGAAATCCATCAAGGAAGGCGCCCTAGATTTTTATTTTTTATGACCCAAGTACTTTCAAGCTTTTCTAAGATAATTTTCAGGGTAAATTACAAAAGCAAACATCCTACTAAAACTGCGATAAACTGAAAGACACACTTAAACATGTTAAAAAAATCTGTCTATCTGTATTTTTAAATACGTTTAAATGAAACTATGCTGATATGTTGCCTATATATATATATATTCAAAAATTATAACATAAACATGTTATAACATCACTACAAAAATAACCATTTTGTTTCAACACTTCTGGTGGTGTATTCTCAAGGGCTGGTGTTGAATATAGAATAAAGTGTTTTGAAACGTTCACATAAATCAAACCAGACGCCAGAAGTGTTGAAACAAAATGGCTATTTTTGTTGTGATGTTATAACATCTTTTTTTTTATATAATTTTTGAATAAATCATATTCGCTCTACTCTGTATTGAGCACTCTATTAAGAATACTATTTTTTAGTTATTGGAAGTTTATTCCGTCTATGCCAATCCTGTACTTGAATATATATAATAATATAATAATAATTAAATAATATTTATGTTGGTCACACCACAAACTCGCTTTCACGACGCTTGACACTACATTTGAATGAAAACTCTAACATTTTTAGGCATTTAAAACAACATGCCTGCCCGCACACACAATTCCGTAAAATACTTGTCGAAAACACAATTATACTTCGACATGAAAACAATAGACAAAAACTAAAAATCCTTGAAGCATTATACATTAAACAGTTATGGCATCTCTACAAATATTCTTAAATGTCTATAATTGGTAACAAAAGCAATTGGTCTATACCAACGGCTTCCCATACTTCATAATTCTACAATTCACTCTCGTGTGGTCATGTGTGACGTCATGAGTTGCGGTGCGATTTTCGCTTCTAGCGTCTTATATGCACGTGTTTATCGTTGCTTAGAAATCATCTATGTAAACAATGACAGACTATCATCACTGTCCTGTCCGTATATTGCTTAATATGTTGTAATTGACATCTTTGATAATGGCTTATGTAAGCCGAAAGCTTAGATTGTATTAAAAAAAAATATGGATCAATATTGTGAATTTCTTTCTTCGTTCAACGATAATGTTATTAAACTTATCAGACGTTACGAAAAAAATTTACATAAAATAAATAGACAACACTTGTCTATATTATTTAATAAAACGTGCATGAATATATATATATATATATGAGGAAATGCTGAAAATTTATCGGCTCAACCAAGACATCAGATTCTTAAATAAATCCGAAGTTTGATGATTTGGATAAACTTAACAAAATTTACACCATAACCTGGATCACTAAAGGCCAAAATTTGGGCCTACCCTCCGCTATTTCGAAAAATTCAAGGTTGTGTACCTTTTTTCAAAATTGTTTTACTAGCTCACATCGGAACTTTGTCTCCGTGAAGGGTTTTATCATATATCCAATAATAATATATTGCATAAAGTTTCATTACAATTTTAGCTATTTTCCCTAATCTACCTTGCTAGCTGATGGAAATTTTAGGTAACCCCTTTATAAAAATGCTGGACGACATATACAAATGAATTAAATAGGTTCAGCATCATAGCTTAGTAGAAATTAATTAAACTTAAGAATGTATGAAACCTACTAATTATTAAATTCAGTGGGTAGCCTCATGGATTTGACCTATCTATCTATCTATCTATCTATCTATCTATCTATCTATCTCAGTCTGTTCATTAGAGAGGTAAATGAAAGCTTTAGAGAGGGGTAACAGACGAGATAAGAACAGGAAGGCCTAAAAGTGAAGGTGGGGATTAAAATTTAACAGAAAGAAGTTTTAAAGAGGTGTTAAAAGACGGTTTAAACGAGTGAGATACAGATAAATATGATTTATTTTCCGATACATAATTCATTACTGAATCGCTGACCTAAATTAAATTAAAAACCGACACCGGAAATGGGTGTATACATTTGTGGTGACACGACGCAAACGATAAAGACGATATAATCTAAACTTAAAAATCAGAAGATGAGAGAGACAGAGAGAAAAAAGAAAGGAAAAAAAAAAAGAAAAATGGGGGAAGATGGGGGGCATTTACCTTTGACATTCGTCCCCCACTCTCATACATACGCTCTCACTAAATTTTATTTTTATCCCCGGAGTTATTTTTTCTGATTTCTTTTTGAATTTGTAGGTCTGATGAATTGATCGTAATTACCATTCCATTGTAATAAATTATAACCATGGAATATTAGTGTTTAAGCCTTTTATATATATATATATATATATATATATATATATATATATATATATATATATATATATATATATATATAGTTGGATTGATGTGAGTTTGTGACCTTGGGTTTCACGCTATTTGCAATCGTCAGACAAACTGATTAATTTTTAAATTTTGGATATATATATGGCTGCGTATATCGGTGTTTTTGTGGTAGTGGAAGGAAAAATTGTCGAGGGAAAGCCACTCATACGTACGCAGACATACATATACGCACGTTAACGCATTGCAGCTCACACAAACATAAACATATATGAACAATGTGGGAGTGGGCGTATATGCTCATCCACGCGCCGTTGTGTGCATACGTACGCGATTGTTCGCTGTATTCAATGTTGGATTGTGTAGCGAACTTCTTTCGTAAGTTGCAGTGTCAATATGCAAACCATTCGTCGATTTTGTTTGCGGAATAATGTTTTCTCGCACTTGCATATAGACGTATGCATACGCGTTTACACATTTTCTATCAGTCAGTTTTTATTTTATTTTATTTTTTTTCTTAAGATGGGGTCTGCGTAAGACTATGGTAGTTAAAATTGTTATTATTTTAAAGTTTTTAATGCTGTTTTGTTATTATTTTAATGTCGGTTATTTGCTTGTTTTTGGCGATTGCGCTTATGTAAATGGTAGAAACTCCAATTTATAACACTTATTAGTATTTATGCAGTGATATTAATTTTGCTTGGGGGGACGGAAGCATAATTTTGGACTGATGCGGTAATGGTAATATATATATATATATATATATATATATATATATATATATATATACACAACGAAAGTTCTTTGTTGGTTTCATTTTTTCTTCAATTCTGACCATTTCCCGCTTTCCGACTTCAGTTTACACATAAATTATCCAATTTCTTCTGAGCGCTTTTCGCTTTCAAAGAATTTTATGTGGTTTAAAAAGGTTGAGTGCCTAGGTATGCACTAGTGAAACACAATGCATACCTATAGACACGTCCATTTCAAGTAGGGCAATACGAAACTCCAAGAATTGTCAAGATGGCTAGCCCACGGGAGTTTATTCTTTTTTAAAATGTATTTTTATCTTTTTAATTTATTTTTTTTACTTGTTATTATATTGATTTTTAAAATCTCCCCCCACCTCTCATTGTATATATTTTTTTCAAAAGGACATTTTGCTTTATTTCCAAATTTGCATGGAAAATGATACCTAAAAAATATTTGTCTATATTTCTGAGATGAGGTATTATGTACAGTATTTACATTAGTTGGACTATTGTCCTCATCTTTGTCGCCATATTTGTCAAAACGTTTCGGCCGTTGTACGCTCCGGCCTTCTTCAGGTGGTTGGAATTTCGAACTGAACCCTTTATTTCGATCACTGGGGTAGACTGTTCTACCAAACATAGAAATAAATACAATATGGAACCAGTAATAAGGAATTCCAGAGAAAAGCAATGATAACAAAGTTGCAATATGAACTCTGGTAAAGACATGCAATGATAACAGCAAAATTGCAATATGAGCACTGGTAAAAATGATGCTGAAAACATTAGGTTTATAATACTCAGAAGTTCTTACCCAGATTTCCTCAAGGACACATGTCACAGTGGATAAAGGCGTTGGTTAGATCCAGTGACAGACCCAAAGAAGGTGAGTTCAATACCTGGTTAAGGCAGTGGAGAACTTTCAGAGGGAAAATTAGCAGGAGATAACTGATAACTGACATCCATCAAACATGGCACGTGGAACTAGAACAGTCTACCCCAGTGATCGAAATAAAGGGTTCAGTTCGAAATTCCAACCACCTGAAGAAGGCCGAAGCGTACAATGGCCGAAACGTTGTGACAAATATGGCGACAAAGATGAGAACAATAGTCCGACTAATGTAAATACTGTAAAAAATATTTATACATTTATTGTTTTTATACATTTGAAAAAGATTTATAAAACTAGTGTGTATTCAGTAGTTTTTACTGTAGTGTGTACTGTAACTGAAAAGTTATTTATATTTTTGAAGATGAGAGAATAGGAAGAACGCTCAGATTGAAGAATATTCTTGAATATTCAGCAGTATCAGTCTATCTACGTTTATCAGTATGCCTAACCGTGAGGTCATGGTTGGTAATTTATCCTAGCTGAATATTAAAACTATGTAGATATTTCAGTCCCGAGTGCTTCCAAACTTATTACTTTTCACTAACATAGCAACTTCTTCTTTGTGTTTTGTCCTTTCAGGGCGTGGTCGATCATAGCTCTCTACAACTTCCTATTCTTTGTAGTTCAAATCCCTCCCATTTCATCCATTTACACTGCCATCTATTTACACAAGATCGTTAGTTAGGTTATTCGCTATTTTCTTCTTCCCTTCTTGCCTTCATTGTGCCTTGTGAGTGTTAAATTCACCAAGTATTCCCTTAAATTCTGACAAACAAATTAAACTTTCGTCATTTTCTTTTACTTTTTTGCCGGATGATTAGCGACTAAACGAGCTTCCCAGTACCTCTCCATAGAGCGCGCGGAGGATGATTAACAACCCTGTAAGTTGAAAAATAAAACCGATCAAAGGGAAAAAAGAACTCATAGGTGGTGTCTCAATAAAGTCACTGTGGAGAACACTATGGAAAACCACTTTACTATCATTCCAAACACAACTCATGGCTTTCTAGAAAGATAACCTAAAAGATCATTACTGATGTGTAATTAGTACGATACTCACTGGGTAGTTAATAAATGTGCCCTTTTTCTAAAATAAATTCTGGGTACCTTTTCGTGGCATTTCATTTAAATTAACCAAATGTTTAATCTTTGGAAAGAAAGTTGATCAACGATATAAAAGTGGTTTTGATGGTGACATTGCTCAAAGATAAATAGCAGGGAGTGTAGCAGACTTTGAAAAAAATAAAAATAATGTCATTCTTATTTGGTTACTAGACAAGAAATGACAGTCAATACTAAAATCTTGACAAAATCGGCACTTTGTAAAACAGAGTTTATTATTTGATAGAATTTACTTTATTTGGCCTCCATAAAATGCTAAACTTGAACAGCTTGTTTTTTGTCAAGCCAGGAAGAGCATTCATGTGTTGGCAATCATTTCACAAGTTGTAAGGTAACAAAAATCATCAATCTGGCAGCAAGAAATTACAAAATAGAGTTTTAAAGGAATACAATCTAAAATAGTAACAAATTTAAGCTTTGAATAAATAAAAACACCATGAAAAAGGTTGTTATATAGGAATAAAGTGTCGCTGCCGACACTTGTGCTTGAATATAGATCGACAGTGAGCAGACACAGGAGATACCATTATTGAATTAAGTAGACCACGTGACCATAGAAGAAACGCTTATATAGCAAGTCGCGTGACGTCTAGATTGATCACTTTATTCTCGTCTATCCACTATACTATTCGGATCTGCATTACTAATCTATCCTCTGTACTATACGGACCGCTATTCTCTATTCTCTTCTCTCTAGTATACTATACTCAGATTAATACCGTGATTACTTCCGAGCGACTATTATCGAGCAAGTACTATTAGCGCGAGACTTTTTCGAAGGTGTCTGATACCAGTATTGTTCAACGTTATTGTTACAATAATTGTATCTGCGATTACAATGTCTCTGTTACAGCGAGCATTATGAAAGTGACAACGAGTATTCGTTGACATTACAAAAGTTGGCGAATATTGTTCGGTGTTTTTGACAATCCAGCAATTTCTTTAAAGAATTTGATTTGATTCAAAATATCAAAAACGTAAAAAACAAGAAAGCTGAATTTATTTTAGAGAGAAAAAAAGATTAAAATTTTTTTCGAAATACAGAACAAAGCAATAAAACGTTTTGTTTCAAGAATGTTATTTATTAAATAAGATGTCTGTCTATATTTCTGAGATGAGGTATTATGTACATTATTTGGTCATATTTATCACAACGTTTCGGCCGTTGTACGCTCCGGCCTTCTTCAGGTGGTTCGAATTTTGAACTGAACCCTTTATTTCGCTCACTGGAGTAGACTCTTCTAGATCCACGTGCTATGTTTGATGGATGTCAGTTATCAGTTATCAGTTATCTCCTGCTAATTTTCCCTCTGAAGGTTCTCCACTGCCTTAACCGGGTTTTGAACTCACACTCTTTGGGTCCTGTCACTGGATCTAACCAACGCCTTTATCCACTGTGCCATGTGTCCTTGAGGTTTATAATACCCATAAATTCATACCCAGATGTCCTCAGTATTAATTGAGTAGAAATCTTCATAGAAGAAATCAACCAATTTAAATAGGCTTCTAAAAGATTAACACAGTAAACAGAAGACTATAAATTGTTATTTTCTTTTTATCATTATTATGCCTATCTTGCAAGCCATTGATACTGATTTAGTTTCTTGTCATTCACACAATCATAATTTTATTTTTGAGCCAAAATTGATTTAAGCAAAACTTGCTCAAGACTCATACAAACCACAAAAACAGTCCGCTTTGAAGATTTTTTTCAAAATATTTAGTTAATGATTATAGAGCATAAAAAGAATTGTCCTGGTGGCTATCGAATGAGGCGAATCATTTCTTAAATGGAAAAGTGGTTAAGTGTTGGCATTAGATTCAAAAGAACTTCTGCTTGCTTAAAGAACTTTTATTAAGAATATATTTGAAACACCATGAGTTCTTTTTTATGTGGATACATTAATATTTCTGCATTATATGTACGCCCAAATCATTCTTCTGCTCCAATACGTTTTTTGTTTCCATATTGTTAATTAAATCCTATTAAATCTTACTAAATACAATGCACTGTAGAAGTGCTTTGCAGAAGATGTTTCAACATGAAGCAGTCTCCTGTATACATTCTTATAGGTTTCTGGCTACAAGTGCTCGGTTTACACGAGGAAGACCAGTAAGCCGAGCCTATTACTAATATAGTTAGTTCGATGTGTATCAGGCACCCGATACTTGTGACGTGTTGAAAACACTTAGCTATTGAGTGTAAGTAAAAAAGAGAGAGAGAGAAAGTAAGTGAGTGAAGAAAGAATGAAAATAAAGGAAAAGAAAAAAGAAATAAAAAGGGAAAGTAAATGAAAGAAGAAAAAAAAAACACCGAGTTGAATGGAAGGAAATTTTGGCCAAATTTGTATTACTTCTTTTTCAAGAAAAACTAGTTATTTTCAAAAGAAAAATGGTACGATCTATGGCCTGACAAAAGGCATTTTCAATTATCGTCTTCCATTCGATTCCCGGCTATTTCTGTCTTCTTTCACTAGAGAGTTCCGTTCAATCATTGACACTAACAGTCTTTGTTGAATGGGAATAAATTCCCTCTGATTCAGTGACTTGGCCGTTTTTGTTTGATTAACAAAGTGGAAAAGCGTGACATTTCAGCGATTATTGTCTTTATATAGTAACTCGCAGTTGAAAATACAATCACTTATATAATACGTGAGGTAACCTTACGATAAAGCAATTTTACATGGGTAAAGAACTGGTAGTATATATGACCGGCTACTCTCGTTTTTTCGAGCACACCCGTATGCCGGGACGATAATCCAATCCCTGTTGCAGACTCCTTCTCAGGCATATTTGTGTTTGTTCAACACCCACAGATCCCACGTGGGGTTTATATTACAACTATTCTAAATGGACCTTAGTTACAGTTTCTGTGAGAGAGCGTATAATCTGACATGATCAGCAGTTTGAACAATGCCAGTAAGCTCAAAGCATCAGTCACGATGACTTGTGATTTCGTGCTAATATACCCTTTGACGGTTCATGTACAGTTCTGTTTGCTTAATTTCACTCACAATATTTTGGTAAACCTGTGGTATGGTTGTCAGGCAATTTCTGGCAGTGTCACCCACTGGAATCACTTCCTCAGACAGATAGCATCAAATTAACGATGACGAAATCCAAACCCAAATCAGAAACCTCTAACCACTAGGCCATATGATATTTATACGAAAAGTCCTTGAAATGTTCTCGTCCTGACTAACCAGGGACTCAAAAAAATTTCCTGATATTTGGTTATTTGTCTACTTTTGGGAATGTGTGGGTCTAGTACTTTTCAGCACCGCTTTGTGTAGATAGGATGGATAAGTCCGTAACTTGACATGTAGTTGAATTTTGGTATGAAAGAATTGTTTCTGTTATCTACAACCTATGTGATTGATATTTGCCGGAGTATTAAGTGCATTGACAAGGAAGGAGATTATTTTGAAAAAAATATTCTTTGTGTAAAATACTTTTTCATTACTTGCTTGTAGAATTAGCGATGTAAAAATGCATATATATATATATATATATATATATATATATATATATATAATGGATGGCCGTCTACTAGGGCTGCTAGTCAACCTATATTGCAGACGCTTGCTCAGGCACATTTGTTTTTGCTCAACACCCACAAAGCCAACCTGGTTTTCAGGCACTTTCCAAAGGTGCCGCAGGCTGGGATCGACCTCGATCCAGTCCAATAACATCAATAATATATATATATATATATATATATATATATATATATATATATATATATATATATATAATGTAAATCTGTTTAAACTCTGTGGTTGAAAAAAACCTGGATAGCACAATTTTTAAATAAATTGGCATCCGAGGAAAATGTAAAAAAAGAAAGCACCAGAAACCTCCGAACAGGGCGAAAGAAATCGTCCAGTATCTTAAATTTCTGGTACAAAGAAAAAAAAACCCAGCGAGTGATAAGTTAAAAGGAAGAGTGCTCAATACACTATGTAGGACAAAAGTAAAATGAAGTCCTAATCAGCCAGGTACTACCTACCTAGATTCCACCACATGGGATCATTAGGGTGATCATTTTTTCAACTTACGGCTACATCAATCAATTTCAACTGTAAAATCATGAGACCGATCTACCAATCTAGTACTGTGCTTCAATTAATAAAATGGAAGTGCCAAAGAGGACAGCTCATGAGAGCAATTACCATGAAAATATTTATAGAAATGGTCACGTTACAACGGCAGGAAAGTGACTGAAGCCGAGATATCAGGTCAGGACCAATAACATTGCAGATTCTTCTTTGGATTTCATCAAGAATTTCTAAATACATTCATTCATGTTTACATCTCCAAATTCATTTGATTAATTTATATTTTCCTATGTCTTATCACCATGTTATAAAATAAAATAAGACATATCTCGGCTGATTTTGCAGGCAAATAAACTAACATACTCAAGAGCGAGAGCCGGATGTGAACGAGACAGGGCCCCGTCACAAAATGACCATTATCGTCGTTTACGCATCAGCCCGACGCACGAGTTCCGGTCGAAAAATAAAATATTTTAAAGTGTTCCTATTTCTCGACTAATAAAAATGCTTCCCTCCTAATTATACTCGCGTCGTTTTATGAGCCTGTTAAGCCATAAAAAACGCCATAAAAGGGGTCACAGGGGCAGTCAGCAGAAGTCCACAGGAGGCCAGGGAAGAGACTTGTTACGGTCAGACAGCAGCAGTCAGCAGGAGGAGCGCCACGCCAACCAGTGTGAACTACTATGAGAGATCAACCCAGACCGGGAGCCGGCTTATGAACTATACCACAAGGTAGCTGTCCCAAACCCACAAGTTCCTATTGAAATAAATCACATAAATCTATTTCTGCTGTTGTCGTATTTCCTTCTTGCGACCATACGCTTGTCTATAACAACCATATGTACATTTTTGTTTACCATGCGCCCATGTAAAAATCTCATTGATTAGTTCACTGATATATATTTAAAATATATGTATGACATCTTCAGTCAATACGAAACTGAAAGTGTTATTCTCTTTGATTTTCTGAAACTGGGATAAACAATGAACTTCCACAATTACATCGCGAAATAGACTAAATTGAAAGCCGAAATTTCTGGATTCAAGTCAGAATCTTGTAACAGGATATCGCCAGATCTTTCATTAGTTTGAAGACTATAAATCATGTTGCAAATTTTGTTTGGGATGTCTTTCTAAATCTGTCACATTGTCCAGGTGGTTCGAACCCTGCTGAAGAGCACAATTACTTTATTCGAGTGTACAGGCCTATGGATGTAATATACACTATTTAAAATAAAATGCGGCGTTTACCTGAAATACGAGTATCTACCAAAAATATGGTTTGAGTTTATATATATATATATATATATATATATATATATATATATATATATCATAATTAAGTAATTCATCAAGTCTAGAAGAAACCTCAACAGAATGCAGAAACTCATCAACAGTGCGCATCAACTACCGAGAATTGAACCCGCAAACGCCATACCAAATGTACCAACGGGCCTCGGTGACGAAGAGGTAACGAATTAGACTCGATATAGCGCCGCTCTTTACAAAGTCCGCGGTGTAACATCCAGAGAATTAGAAGCCGTTTCAAGTGATAGAAATTATTAGGAGGATTTGAGATAATCATAATTAAGTAATTCATCGAGTCTAGAAGAAACTTCAGCGGAATGCAGAAAGCACTGGACGGCCATTACGTCCAATATTTGGGACTCATCAGCAGTGCGCATCCTCTACCGAGAATTGAACCAGAACCGTTACGGTACGACGAAATATATGTACTGATTTTCTAAGCGTTGCTTAGATGTGGCACAAGGCCGAAAGTATGGGGGCTCCCAATGAGGATCGAACTCATTATTCAGTCGTAACATTTTTAGCGAGACAAGCTTGCTAACCATTACACCACGCCGAGGTGCCCAACGACGAAATATATGTATATATACCGTGTGTAACAGCAAAATTGTCCAAATCGTGTAACCGCAAGGATAATTGCCCATCCCCCCCACCAAAAAAACAAACAAACAAAAAAACACTAAATTAAGCGAGTTTCTTTTTTTCTAGATTTTCAGAAAAGAGGTTTGGCCATTTTGACACCATTTGTTGAAAAAAACTACTGAAAAACGCTTTTAGAAAGAGAACAGGTTAAAAAAAAAAAGATTGGTATTAGCCCCACTATATCTTCCCAACTGAGCAATAGTCAGAGGAAAGAGATCATTCAGGCCTTCAGTAATGATACCAACATTCATACTCTGGCTTCCGTCTTCAAAGTTCATTCTAGAACTATCAAGAGAACGGTGAATAAGTTTAAAACTGGGAGTAGTAGAAAGGAAAACTGGATCAGGAGGTCACAACAGCAAGAGGGATCATCATTTCAACTTAGAACTAAATACATTCTTATTGTTCAAAGTAGATTCCAATAGTGATATAAAAACCTCGGAGAATTCCAGTAACATATCTTTAATCATTTCTAATATACAACGGTTTCAAAGCTTTAAACAATTGGACAACTTTGCACGATTTGGACAATTTTCCTGTTACACCCGGTCTGTCTATCTATCTATCTATCTATCTATCTATCTATCTATCTATCTATCTATCTATCTATATATAAAGATAGAAAGATAGAGAGCGAAAAAGAGTGAGAGGGACATGGAGAATGAAGCTTTTTAATTGTGTCGTGAAGATGTGTTCTAAATTTCGAACAGTATATTTTACAGCATAAAACTGTTAGTTGAGCAGCAGTCAAAAGTTTAAATATTTACCTTTGGAGTGAGCTTGTGTAAACTTTAGGACAAGTAGATATTAATTGACTTCTGTGTGGAAACTGCATGGGATTTTCGTCTGTGTATGTGTTTTTGACTCTGCGCAAGGGCGTTTGTGTGTCTGTGTGCGTGCACGCGTGTACATCTGTGTGCTTAAGTGTGTAAGTGCGCGTGCCACCGCAAGTATTTACATGTGTGCATGTGCGTGCACGCGTGTGTGTATGTATACGTGTAAGAAAGGAGAAAGAGAATGATTCCGCGCGATAGAATATTATTGCGAATAATGCACAAAGTTAAACGACTCTACATAAATCTGTAAAGTATAAAGTAGGTAAATATATATATATATATATATATATATATATATATATATATATATATATATATACACTATTTTCATTATTCGGACTATTTTTCTCACCTTTGTCGCTATATTTTTTACATCGTTTCAGCCGTTGTACGCTCCGGCCTTCTTCAGTTGGAATGTTTAACTGAATCCTTTATTTAGCTGGGGTAGACTGTTTTAGTTCCACGTGCCATCTCTAATGGATGTCAGTTATCTCCTGTTAATTTCCCTCACTAAGTTCTCCACCGCCTTAACCAGGTATTGAACTCACACTCTTTTGGGTCCTGTCACTGGATCTAACTAATGCCTTTATCCACTGTGCCATGTGTTCTTGAGGACATATGTGTATGAATTTCTGGGTATTATAAGCCTAATGTCTTCAGCACCCATATATTTATATAAAGTATACAGCTATATCGGGCATAGTTCTCACTCATGGTTTCTGATCTAAACTATTTCGTGGTATTAACATATGCGTGTATTGTATTGGCGAATTAGGATACAGTAAATATCTCATTTAGTATCACGGATTTGCTTGTCAGTTGCTCACATTTTACAAGTTAGGCATGTCTCCTAAGAGCTTGCGTATATAGAGATCTGTTAATGAGCGGGAGTAGGGCCGTCATCACTGGATGTTAAGAGGCAGCCAAAGTGATTGGGAGCCACATCTTGAGTATTGACAAGACCCTCAACAGGAGATCGTCTGAGCAAACTCGTTTACCCGGTCTGGAGGTATTTCTAAATGGGACCGACCTGAAAGGCTATACGCTCCTTTTATCAAAATCTGTCCCCATAGCAGTGAAATCTGGTTGTGATGAATGTGTGTATTATACAGTTATCAGTTTGAGTATCAATATGTATATATTGGACTTCGTGTAATTGTACTTCAGTGTCACTTATCTGGCCTAGTACTCTCTCAAATAATAATAATAATAAGAAGAAGAAGTCCAATAGTAAAGCACTACAAATAGTAAAACACCAAATCTACTCCATCAACAAAGCAGCTGCACTCTTCAAAAAAAAAAAAAAGCTTAATATACCTGAAAACATACCCACAAAAAAAAACGAAGCGAATACCATCTACGTCAAACGAGTAAAGCAGAAAGCAAAACGACTTGGCCAAATGAAGTTACAAAAAGACTGGGAGAACAAGGCGTTGAATGGCAAATACATAAAAAGAACGAAAGAAGCAGATGTGGACGAACAGAAAACACATCAATGGCTGAGGAGCAGCGGGTGGAAAACTGAGACAGAAGGTCTAATTATTGCAGCTCAGGACCAAAGTCTTGCAACTAAATCCTATCACTGTCACATAATCAAGGAAGAGACCAACCCGAAATGTAAGATTTGCGGAAAATATGATGAAACTGTCGGCCATATTATCTCAGGAAGTCCGGAACTAACAAAAAATGAATATACCCACAGGCATAACAAGGTAGTGACATATGTGCACGGGAAGATATGTAAGAAGCGTAATATCGAAACAACTGAGAGATGGTATGAGAACCAACCAGACATAATTACATGAAATAACAATGGACTTCTCCTCTGGGACATGCCAATTCAAACTGACAGGGAAATAAAAGCCAACAGACCTGATATTAACATAAAAGACAATAAATTCAGGAAGTGTATGCTTATTGACGTACCACCTGAGAAAAACACCCCCATAAAAGGTATCGAGAAATTGTCCAAATATATGGACCTGGAGATCGAGATTAACAGGGTGTGGAGAATGAACCAGTAGTAATCGGAGCTCTGGGTCTCGTGAGAAAAGGAATGGAAAATTTTACAAACAGTGTCCCAGATAACATCAACATACAAGTTGCCAAGAAGGATCGCCCTACTAGGAACATCACATATACTAAGAAAAGTGCCATCAGTTAAATGACAACTCTCTTATAGAACCTAAGGTCCATAGTTTGGACCCGGATCCACAGGAAACAAAGCAGGAAACATTGCATACACAATACTACTACTAATATAACAATAGTGTTCTTCCTATATTTCTGAGATGAGGTATTGTAATTATTTACACTATTTACATTTTTCTGACTGTTATCTTCATCATTGTTACCATATTCACGACGTTTCGGCCGTTGTCCTCAAGGGTACATGGCTCAGTGGATAAAAGCGTTGGTTGAAATAATCCAGTGACTTGACGCAAAGAGTTCAATACCTGGCTACAGCAGAGGTGAACAAAAACAACCTTAGAGAGTTGAGTTAAAGGGAAATAACTCATACTGAGATATCCGGAAGGGGCATGACACGTGGAATTAGAACAATCTACCCCGGTGAAAGAAATAAAGGTTTCGGTTCGAAATCCCAATCACCCGATGAAGGTCAGAGCGTACAACGACCGAAACGTCGTGAATATGATAACAAAGATGGAGGACAACAGTCCGAACAAAGCAAATAGTGTTACTAATAATAGTGCTCCTTGAGTAAATAATATGACTATAGCGTGGAAATAGGTACAAATGACATTCTGAAGTAAAGTTTTAGCCGACGGTATATGGCGATAAAATTAACCTACGAAAGACCTCATCTTCACATATAAGATGCAGAGCGGATTTTAAGTAATCTTATGGTAAAAGGAGCGCGTCTTATATGTTGTCAAATGGGTTAAATTTAATTTGGCACAAGGTCACTTTAAGCGGTCACGCAATGATGATAAAAACTGTATAGTCATTCGGCAAAGTTAGGGTATTAGCAATCTTCGTTAATCTCTTCAAAAACGCATGAAAATGTTGAGATCACTGGGTTAACTGCTTTCCGTTGAATAAAACATAATGGATGTTTATTAAAACAAAATCAGGGAACGTGGACGGGTAAGGAATTGCTTTCTAGGTTTATGAAGAAAGCGAGTATGACAGAGAAAATGCTGGAAGGGCGGAGCCAAAAAGCAAATGTCGATGAAGTAGAAAAAAATCTCAGGGATGTTAACTGGATTCAGATGGATAAAGCGTACATGTTAAGGGGTTTACTGCTGATGGACTGACGGACAAAAAGAGGTACAAGTAATGGAAAGTGGGAGATGGAAATATGACTTTACGAGGTTCAGCCTTAAGTAACTTCAGATTTTCTTTATTTATTTTATTCTTCGAAAAATGAAGTACAATTACATTATGTTCACTGATATATATTCATCATTATCTGCAGTGACTTGTTACATACCAGAAATTTCTTCGATACATTTTGAGTAAAATTCCGCTGGTTTTGATATGAAGAGGTTTTTGACAAATTCTCATTTTCATTAGAGATTTTTTTTTCTAAGTGTTTTGCAACGATCGAAATATTTATAATCGACTGGTACAAGGTTGAATATGGCGGCTTAAATAGAACGAAATAGAAGTTCCCAAATTTTTTTCTTGCCATGCGCGGCCTTGCGTTCTCATGTAGGAGAACAATATATTTCTTTTAATTCACTGTGTACGCTGCTACTTCCGTGCACTAATGAATATATGTTAATGTACTTATCTGCCACGTATGATCGATAGTTAAGTAATATGTTCATCATTACAATTGTGTCCCAGAAAAGAAAATTGCTTATTATTCAATCCTCGGGATATTAAAGAATTTGCAATTCTTTGAAAAGAACAAGAAATAAAGTCATATTATCAGATTGAGCTAAATTTGAGTTACCTAAAGAAAAAAAAAAACAGGGTTAACAACTCAGACAAGTATATACATTAAAAATAATATTTATAAGAAGAAAAAATGTCTGATTAAAAATTCGTTAAAAAATTGATCTTGTTTCCGCTTCGCATACGAAAAAGAAGGTTGTAGACAGAGATTCGTAGAAATTCCAATAGATAGTTAAAACCTAGCTCTATAGAGATGGCTTCCTATGGCCAATCTGGTTGCTGCCCGTTTCGGCTATGGAAGAAATTTCCTTGATGAAAAAAAAAAAAAAGGATACAGGCTCGAATCCTGTTTGGATGCACAATTTCTCTTTAGTTGGATTTCTCGATCTAGGCCGGTTGATATAAATTTCACTGTCTAAGAAAAAAAAAAAAAAGGTGGGATAGCACTCAAACATGTGTACCTACTCAAAATATCGCTTAGAGTAATAAGAAATAATGCTGGATTAAAAATTCAATTAAAAACACTATAAAAATAATTCAAATAAACACACACACACGCACGCGCAAAACACACACATATATATATATATATATATATATATATATATAATTATTTATTTAAAATATGATTCCAACTCGCGACATAAGACTTATGTCGCGAGTTGTAATCATATTTTAAATAAATAACTATATTTATGCTCTACATTTGTATCGAGCACTATTTTAAAAAATAATAACTGAAATACTAAGGAACTTTTGGATTATTTACCTAACCAGTTCCTTCCTATTTTCTATATATTTTCACACACACACACACACACACACACACACACACACACACACACACACACACACACACATATATATATATATATATATATATATATATATATATATATATAAGGTTAATGGTCAGAGTTGAATCAGACCAGGAAACAGTAGTATTAAAAAGTGCTCAATACATGTGTAAATAAAACAAGAGTAAAAACAACGTGTAGACCTTTTAACCTTAAAAATCAGGAGGTCACTTTAATCCACTACCTTGGTTTCAACCTTATGGTATCTTTAGGCGATTTAAAACGTAGTCATTTACACAGTTTCCTATGGGACATTTCATCTCGTCAATAGTGTTGGCTCTTTTGTAGCTTTGATTTTACTGGTGTCTTGTTATTTTTGATGGTAAGGTTAGTTGTTTTAATATGTTGTAATAGAAAAAAATAATAAAAAAATAATAAAAATAAATGCCCCTTAAAGAACTGCGTTCCTGATCAAACCAATCTCATAAATAATGACATTGGTCATACTACTACATGCCTATCCAGACGACTTACATCACGCTTATCCGACCATAGATCGATTAAGACTCGTTTAAACGCACGCAAAAATCTAGCAGATACCATCCGAAACACACTAGTAGAAAATACAAGCATAATATCCTCATCCACATAAAAAATAGATTAAAATAATGGAAGTCCTAATAATAAAAAAACAAAAAAGAAGCAAGCACTCAATAACATTAACTATGAACACGGCCACAATGTGCTGGCCATGTTTGGAAAAGAAAACATTACTATAACTCTAGATACATGCATAACACAACCCATACAGTCAATTAAAAGTAAAAATAAAATCATCCTTGATAATGGCTAAAAGTATAGCCGAAAGCGCTCGGACAGTCAGAACATTTGGACAGTATTTACACATTTTGTGTCTAGAAAGGAAACACTTGCACAGACACAAGAAAAATGAAATAATAGCTTAATCACAGTACCATGTCAGTAGTCTTTAACGAAACATGTATAAAAGAGGAATTGCTACCTGAATACACAAACACACACACACGCGCGCGCACACACACACACACACATATATATATATATATATATATATATATATAAATGTAAAAGACAATAAAAAAAATTGTAATATTAGCCGACGCGTTTCGTCCAATGTGGACTTTTTCAAGGCAAAAACGAAATTAATTTATTAAGACAAAGTAACTAATAGCAACAAAACAAAATGTCCTTAGCAACTGGAAGAATTTAGAAAACGCTATCATATATTGTCAACTGAAAATTACTTCAAGTACTGTCACGTATAGAAATATTGTTTTTATTGTTGTGTTGACGGATTCAACTATTTTGTTTTGATTTCTTGATACAGATGAGTAGTACTTGACGTAATTTTCAGTTGACAATACGAATATAATAGCATTTTCTAAATTCTTCCAGTTACTAAGGACATTTTGTTTGTTATTATTAATTACTTTGAAAAAGTCCACAATGGACGAAACGCGTCGGCTAATATTACAATTTTCCTATTGTCTTTTACATTTATAAATATTGTCTTTTTCTACAGGTTAACTCTGAGAAAATTTTCATATATATATATATATATATAATCTGAAGACCTACTCCATTTGCATACATAATTCCTTTAAGCGCCCATTCTACTCAACCATAAACAAAAGAACCTGGGAAAGACCGGCTTCCTCTTCCATATAAACTACCTTGCTCGTAAACTACATACAACATCTACTATATATACAGTCCGCTAAAGAAGTACTAGCACCTAGTCTGAAGATGGGATTGGAACGTGAAGCTGACAGTCACCATGCAATGTTGATTCCTATGTCCATACTTTCTGTAACTATGAAAGTTCTAAACCCAATGTAAGTTAACAACTGGACCTCCATTCATGTCGAGCAACATAGGCGTGGCGAATGTAGAACGTTGCAAAGTAAATGGTTTTCTTTAAGTATGGAAATATCGGGAGAATAAATTCACAAGGAAAAATCAGACTAGAATCAAGAGATGCTACCACAAGGAATAACAAGACATTTCCATTACATTCTCTTGTTTTCCATTCCTTATTTCTCTCTCTCCCATTCCCTCTCTCTCTCTCTCTCTCTCTCTCTCTCTCTCTGTCAAGACTTTGTTGTCTTCCAAATTTATAATTCTCCTGAACTCACAGACTGGTATTAAATAATTAATCTGACACACTTCGAGCTGTTTACGTTTTTTGCTTTCTTCGCTACTCGTCTTCATTTCTTTCTTTCTTCTGAACCATCTTTCTTTCTTTCTTTCTTTTTTCTTATTCCTGAACCTTCTTTCTTTCTTTCTTTCTTTCTTTCTTCTGAACCATCTTTCTTTCTTTCTTTCTTTCTTTCTTTCTTTCTTTCTTTCTTATTCTTGAACCTTCTTTCTTTCTTTCTTTCTTTCTTTCTTTCTTCTGAACCATCTTTCTTTCTTTCTTTCTTTTTTTCTTATTCTTGAACCTTCTTTCTTTCTTTCTTTCTTTCTTTCTTTCTTTCTTTCTTTCTTCTGAACCATCTTTCTTTCTTTCTTTCTTTCTTTCTTTTTTTCTTATTCTTGAACCTTCTTTCTTTCTTTCTTTCTTTCTTTTGATGACATTTTATTTATTTCTTTTTGACTTTATTTTTTTCTTCCTTTGTTTTCTCTTAATCAACTTTCATTCCTTCTTCCTTTCCTTCTTTCTTCTCTTCTTTCCTTTGCTGTCCCTGAACTATCTTTTTTCTTGCTGTTCATATTATTTCTTTCTTCCATTGCTACTCCATAATCATGTTTTAATGTTTTCTTTCTTTCTTTCTTTCTTTCTTTCTTTCTTTCTTTCTTTCTTTCTTTCTTTGCTATGCCTTAATCATCATTTGTTCCTTCCCTCCTTTGTTCGTCCCTTCTTTCTTTTACTGTCCCTGGATCGTCTATTTTTTTCTTTCCTGTCCATATTCGCTCTTCTTATCTATCTATCTATCTATCTATCTATCTATCTATCTATCTATCTATCTATCTATCTATCAGTGACGAAAAAAAATAGAAAACGTTTATCAATCTAACACTTTTTACTTTTATTAAAACTTCATCAGCGACTGACATATGAAGAAAAAGAAAAAAGGAATTCTGGTATTTTAATTTTGTTGTTTGATTTTCATTAGTTAATCATGTTTCGAGTGCATTCGACTTGTTAAACAAACGTTATTACAATTTATATATATATATATATATATATATATATATATATATATATATATATTCATGAATTATTCACACAAAAACAAATGCAAAGGTTAATGATTTAATTGGCGAGAAATCCATCGTCGCAAACAATTCAAATAATATACAAAAACCTCCGAATCCGTTATGAATGAAATGATCCTTGTTTCTATAAATTTCTCTATATTATTTGAATTGTTTGCGACGATGGATTTCTCGCCAATTAAATCATTAACCTTTGCATTTGTTTTTATGTGAATAATTCATGAATTTGTAAATTGATTGCACGTTTATCTTAATTTAAATAACTGATCCAAGTGCGACTTTTGGATAATAAGTGCGACATTACTGTAATTATTGAACAATATAGTTCATGCCACTTTGACAGAAAATTTACCAGTAAAAAATTCGTTCATCACCTTATTTGTATATGAACGCACAACTTTTAAAAAGTTAAAATCAAACTCAGCGTTGCTACTGCGCGCTCCAAAAACAATAACTCATTTCCAATAGCATTTTCGGATACAACAATACATATATTTTCGTTGTCCTCTTATTACTAAGAGAAAAAACAAGAACAACATCTATTCTATACCTGAAGATGTCTGTAGGAACAGACGAAAGCTTGTAGTAAAAATAAGAACTAATACGGCAGAAATTTATAGAAACAAGGATCATTTCATTCATAACGGATTCGGAGGTTTTTGTATATTATTTGAATTGTTTTGCGACGATGGATTTCTCGCCAATTAAATCATTAACCTTTGCATTTGTTTTTGTGTGAATAATTCATGAATTTGTAAATTGATTGCACGTTTATCGTAATATATATATATATATATATATATATATATATATATATATATATATATATTGAGCACTATTTTGTAAAATAAAAATATCTATAAGAACACCGGATTGTTCTTTCTTTTTATTTATATATATATATATATATATATATATATATATATATATGGTTTAATAGATGGATATTCTTTTTTTTTCATAAAATGTACCTAAAATTAGAATATATTATTTTAATTAATGGCATATTTTTCCAGTTCAGAATAGACAGTACAATATGCATTCACTTTGTCATTTTGAATTATAAAATGTCCCAGGAGGTGTATAAATATGCAAATTAGTTTGCTGTTTCAAGTAAGTACTTGTGCGATACGTTGGGTTCCACGTGCTAAAGTGGATGGTAAATTATTTTACCTGAGCCTAGAGTGACTGGTATTTTATGACCAGCAGAAAAAAGTCTACAAATGAGACCTTAACAGCAAACACACGCTGACCACATGTAAGAATAAAGGAAATGAAGTAAATAAACAAGAAATTCACATGCCGGGATCAAGTATCCTTTACTGAGAGACTTCCGGTGTTCCTCTATTTGGTTTGGAATTTAAAATCTTCATTCGGAATAGACTCAAACAGATTTTAAAAAGCAAAAATTTCATTGTGCCTTTTCTATAAATATATTTATGATAATTCTTGTGTCGAGTTTTTCTCTTTGATGCCTCAACTTTGGCAGCAAGAGTCCATCATTTTATAGTTGAAATTGCTATATGTAACCATGAATTCTATGCTAACATTCTATCTATCTATCTAGCTCAGTCTGTTCATATCTATCTATCTATCTATCTATCTATCTATCTATCTATCTATCTATCTATCTATCTATCTATCTATCTCAGTCTGTTCATATCTATCTATCTATCTATCTATCTATCTATCTATCTATCTATCTCAGTCTGTTCATATCTATCTATCTATCTATCTATCTATCTATCTATCTATCTCAGTCTGTTCATATCTATCTATCTATCTATCTATCTATCTATCTATCTATCTATCTATCTATGTTCATATTCAACGACTACTTCTTCCCCACCATATTCTGTTTCTCTCAATCCACTCACCTGTCAACAGTGTCAGAAACATGGACGTGGCCAATCCCCAGCACGCCTTCTTTACAATAGACATGCTCTTCAATCATCTAAACATCCACTGTGTCCCAAAAATGGAAGTGCCGAGGCAAATGGAGATTCAGCAATATTTCCACGGTATTGCCGTTAAACCCACTTTGAAACTGACCTTGTGTCACATTCGTTTGCGACGTGAGCGCGCTGAACAAAACTACCTCCAACCATCCAATGGCAGCTGAATACTCTCGTGTGTATGTGAACGCCTGCCAATTTGTGTGTAAGTATGTGTCTGTGTATATCTATGTATGTGTGTGTGTGTGTGTGTGTGTTGGTGTTGGTTGTTAAAGAAAGAGAAAATGTATAGTACTGGAGTCATGATGTTTTAAATTCTTCTCAAACCACATTAACCGATAACTTTTCTTCAATTCATGAAATAAGAAAAGAGAATGCTGGATAGACGTGAAATTTTGTTGTTCTTGTCCGTTGAAGCAAATCATTTATTTCAATGTTTTACCATTCGCCTAAATTTTCATTTGAGGTAACTACAGGGAGATATAAGTTTTCAACACTATTTTCATGTCCACTTTTTTAATTTTTTTTTTAAATTTATTCATTCATTTATTTTTATTTTTTTTTAGAAGGAACAATCTGACATTTGACAGTTGTCTGCTTCCGGTTCACAGCTGTTTGCATTTAGAATCTCTGTCCATTTTCCCAGTTGGGAATTGTCTTTTCTTTTCTCTTTTTTCTCCTTGTAATTCTTCATCTTCCTTCCTTCCTCCCTCCCTCCCTTCCTCCCTTCCTTCCTTCCTTCCTTCCTTCCTTCCTTCCTTCCTTCCTTTTTCTTTCCTTCCTTCCTTTTTCTTTCCTTCCTTCCTTCCTTTTTCTTTCCTTCCTTCCTTTTTCTTTCCTTCCTTCCTTCCTTCCTTCCTTCCTTCCTTCCTTCCTTCCTTCCTTCCTTTTTCCTTCCTTCCTTCCTTCCTTCCTCCCTCCTTCCTTCCTTCCTTTTTCTTTCCTTCCTTCCTTCCTTCCTTCCTTCCTTCCTTCCTTCCTTCCTTCCTTCCTTCCTTCCTTCCTTCCTTCCTTTTCCTTCCTTCCTTCCTTCCTTCCTTCCTTCCTTCCTTCCTTCCTTCCTTCCTTCCTTTTCTTTCCTTCCTTCCTTCCTTCCTTCCTTCCTTCCTTCCTTCCTTCCTTCCTTTTCTTTCCTTCCTTCCTTTTTAAAAATTCCTAAATAATTTTGTCTGTCATCCTCCGTTTCTTCTCTATGCAGTGTCCCTTGAAGACGTCGGCGATTATAGCTCTCTTATTTATTAACTGTATCCTTTGAGTTTTCAGACTAGTAGAACTTGATGAATTCCTCTTCAGGTCAAGTGACAGCAAGTCTCCTCAATACTTTAGCAACTTTATAAACAACCCTGTCGATAACCCGGTACTACACTTGTTCAGAAACAGAGTCGAACTGTGCGCCGAACGCAAGGGACACTTGATCCACTGGTTAAAATCAAGCAATTGACAAGCACATCTGTGGTACTAAACGGGATATTTTCTGTAGCTCATTAATTGACCCAGACAAAACCTGAATCTGTTAAAACCTCTAATAAATCAGAAACCGTAGGATCCATATATGGTGTAACGTCGGGGCAGTATTAATTAATTATGGGCACGTGGCCGAGCGGTTAAAACGTTCACATGAAAACCCGGTTCGAATCTCGTCATGGTGGAATTTTCAAGATGGTGACCTTAATGTTATCCAACGTGCGGCACCATTGGAAAGTGCCTGAAAACCATGCCACGGGTTGACCCAAGCCTTGTGAGTAAAACTAGGTGGACGGAACTATTTGGTAGCCGTCGATGGTTGTGCTGGCACGTAGTCACAAGTCGTCGTGACCGAGGGTTTGAACGTGCTGGCCTTGTTTAGACTGTTGACCACACCAGATAATGTGACCACGCCAGATAATGCCCTCTCTCTCCCAAAAAATGTAACTTAGGTCAGCTGATCACAGTTGCAGTATAACCCATAGGTGGGATCTGTGGGTGTTGAACAAACACGGATGTGCCTGAGCAGGCGTCTGCAAAAGGAATTGGCTAGCCTCCCTTGCAGACAGGCATACTCGGATACGAGTGGTTACTATTCCTTCATTACTATTTATTAATATATTATTTTTACATGTAGTGACTAGTGTTTTTTCATTAGAGATTAAATGACAAGATTTCCTGGAGATTCTAACACTCTTTTTAGTATTCCAGCTGTTTTCACTAATAGTAAATGGGCAAGAAGTGTTTTGTTAATTTTAACGCCCCAAAAACATTTTACGTTCCTTCCAACATGGTTGATGCTAACCTCCTTATTGCGACTTGTCCCATTAACGGATCCAGCTGACATGAAGTGGAAATAGTATATTGAATCACTTGCTTAGTCTGTAGTTAAGAAAGATTGTTCTCTATGTCGCGCTAGACAATTTTTCACGCCAAAATCTATCATATATATTTATAAGTCTACCATTAGTCCTTACTTTGAATATTGCTGCCACATCTGGTCTGCTGCTCCTGTTATATATTTAATTTTTCTTGATATAATCCAAAGAAGAATCTGCAATGTTATTGGTTCTGACCTGGCATCTCGGCTTTAGTCCCTTTTCCACTGCCGTAACGTATCTTTCTTGTGCCTTTTTCCATAAATATATTCATGGTAATTGTTCTGATGAACTTTCCGCTATGGTACCTAGACTTTATGAATTTAAACTCAGTACTAGATTGGCGACACGGTCCCATCATTTGACCGTTTAAATGCTTAAATGTAACCGTAAGTTCTATTCTAAGTTTTTTCTGACGCACTTGTTCCTTGAGGAATTCTATTTCGACTTCTTGCTTCCCAGTCAACTTGGATCTTCAAACATTTAAATGCTATGTCAATCGTTGTCTTCTGTCTTTTTAATTCCTATTCTTGTGTTGTTCTCTCTACTTAACAGTATTCTTCTTACATTCTCTCACACTCACTAACCCCTTGCATCTTAGTGGCTTTATTGTCTTGCTTGGGGTGAAATAATTAAAAACAATACTGTCGATTGGATGGTCCCATCTATTCTCCTGATTTTCAACACCCCTAACATTTTTCTTAAGCTAATAGAGACTGATTTTTAATTCACCAAATAAAAAGCCCAAAGGCTGCTCAAAACAAAGGATTACTGAGTGAGACTATTGTTTGTGAGGAAGGAAGTGGAATTAAAAAATGCATATTATAAGGACGTGTAGCATAGATATCCGTTAGAGCTGGACTTGAAGTGACCAACATTGTAGTTGTCAGGGAAGCATAATCTCGGGAGTCTTATGGGTGGAAGGAGCTGTCTGAAGGAAACTTACTCTTTACTGAAGAAACACGAAGGGAGTAGGGATGATTTTCCACCGTAATTATAGTACGGTGGCTTCGAGCTGTGATGGTCTGAACTGGTGGAACTAAAGAATGTAACTCGTCCGAACATCTTCTATAGCAATAGCGATAGAGTAGTAAGAGGCGACCACTTTTCGCCTGTGGGATAAACGTTGCAGAGTGGAGAATGCCATAAGGCAACGTAAGCGCTTTTGAACTCTGCAGTAATTGGATCTTGAGGCTTAGGCAGCATCGGCCTAGATATGGCAGCAATACTCCATTATAGTGTATGGCAACAGGAGTTAGGTATTTTCTAGAGCGATACAATGGACCTACCATTCGTCCAGCTCAGCTTCTTTTCTATTTAATCCATAGCTAGGGGTCTCGGGAAGATTAAATGGATTCATACCTTTCTCCAGACATTAATATGAAGAAAATATAATAAACTAAGCTAGAACTTGAAGTCAACTTTAGAACTCTTACTTTATGAACGGATAATTAAGGCGTGGTCCTATCCAGCACTGGGTATATGTTTTTTATACTGTTAGTTCACACAGTCCATGGCTCAAGAGCCACTCAAGATAGATGTTTCTGAACGAGATTGTTGTATGGAAGGGTAAAGGTGGGGGGTTAAGAAGTGCACATTATGAGAACATATAAGATAGATTTGGTTGATTCTGGTCGACTCTGGTCTTGAAGAGACCGAGATTGTAGCTGTCAGGGAAACCTCATCTCGGAAATTTGTTCCAAATTTGTTTTTTTGAGATTTCTTAGTTTGACGGAAAAGCGTTATATAGAAAAAGTCAGATTCTGTTCAGGACCTGTTATTCGTAAAGGGCAACGAAATCACATCTGGATTGGATTTTCCGTTCGAATCTCAAAGACGCAGACGATTTTAAGTTCTACAAGATTACAATTACTATAGCGGAACATTCTTCAGAACAATTACCATCAAAATATTTCTAGAAAAAGCATCGGGTAGTTATGTTACGGAAGTGGCTATGGGATTAAAGGTGAGATGCCAGGCTAGGATCAATAACATTGATAGTTATTAAAATGATTCTTAATGCGCAGAGAAAGCATAAATATGAAATATATTTATTTCGGGGTTCTTTCAAAAGCCAACACATGTCAGCATGAAAGTGCAGGGGCTTAATTTAGGGCCAGCAGCAGGTAGAATCATCGACTGTTTCCTGCTTAGTGCCAGCTACATTATCACAACCTGACGAAGTTTAGATTTCTCCGACACAACACCGGCGTGGCCTTTGATCCATCCGTCTAGTTTGCAGTTTCTACCTGTAACTTTCATATTCAATGAAAACCCCGAAAGAAGGTTAATTGAATAACCATTTGCATTAACTATATAAGTGTGGGAAAGTGGAAGGTGCCTTATTTTTTATTTCTTTACTAGCAGCATGGCCCGGCGTTGCCCGTGCTTGATTCAAAAATCGTACGACCTCTATAGCAATCGCTATCACTTGACTTAAAATATTTTTGCTCTTCCTTGCCTTTAAAGGAGAGCCCTTTGCCGTTCTGATGTTGCTACATGCCTTACTTCTTGCCTATCTCACACTGCGAATTTTTTCTAAGCTCTATACTAAACATTAAATCTGTTACGAAAAAAGAACTAAACAAAATGAACACAAAAACGATCAGCTTTAAAAAAAGACTCGTAACTGGAAAAACCAAATAAAAAAAGAATGTTAACAACAAATACTTTTTCACACCCAACCCAGTTCTGCAGAATCAGAATCAACGTTAGGTTTAAGCAAGCGAATGAGCCAATTGAAGTAAAGTGCCATACAGATTTAAATTTTTTCCCACTTGTGACAAATGCAGCTATCGATTTTTTTGGATGCTAGCATGCTAGTTAACATTCGTGTCAGTTAGCTGTTGGCTCTTACCTGGCTAATAGAATCTTCCAGCCTATTCGTGGCAACCAGCTATAGGCTCTCACTCTGGCCAGTAGAAGATGACCGCAAACTACATGAAAACTGCCGTAGAAGCATGAAAAAATCGATTATTTCCACTATCGATGGGAGTTGGGAAATGCAAAGTCGGTCTTGGCCTTTCCGCTAACTTGGAGCATGTGCATGTAAATTTTGGTGCAAATCCGTCGAAAATTACGGCCGTGCATTCGTTACGCACACACACACACACACACACACACACACACACACACACACACACACACACACACACACACACACATCCTGCCTTTTATAGATAAAGATTATTACTACATTTTTTTTTTAATTTTGTACCTCTAAGAATTTTGCACCCGGATTTATCATGCCCGTGTCCCCACTTAAAACTACACCCTTGCATCTCAAAATATCAGAGGGTTTCTAAATCAGCCGCTGGTTTGTACTTATAATATTTCTTTACACGATAGACCTTAACACGTTCTCACAATTTCCTTCCTTTCTATTTACATAGAATTTGACGGTGTCGTTGACGACTTTGTTTAGCCCTCAGCATTATTATTAAATTTCTGAACCATCGATATAGCCCTTGAAGTATTCTTGTACAGCCTCAAACGTGTGCATGACTATTGACACTACCAAAGCGTTTATTATTATTACTAGTGTACGTATTTATGGTAATTGTTGTAATAGTGCGGACAAAAATGACGCCAATAGTTAGAAAGTTTTAATAGTGAGATGCAAGGAAACAAAAGTCTTGAAACAATTTATTGACATTCAATCGAAGATAAAGAATTCGCAGGCCAATGATTCGTTGCCTTTATAATTTGAGACATCCGATGGTATCTGATTCAGTGATTACTCCTGGTATTATATAAATCGCCTTTTGCTCGATATCTTTTCATGTTAGAAATTTTACGTATATAATATATCAGTGAAATGGAAATATCTTTCGAAAGAAAAAGATTAGCAACATAACCACTAAGACGGCGACGACAAAGCCTATTTCAAGATCAATTTGAAGCAAGATGAATATTTAATAACCTCACATGAAAGGCTTGAAAAAATAAGACTGTAATCTAAAAAAAAACGTGTGAGGAGTTCACCGCTAATGATGATGACCCGACCTTGCACAAACTGATTTGACATGGCCGCGGTATTGACTCATTTGGACAAATGTGTCTTACTGTGAGCTCTAAGGCCAAAATTTGAAGCACAGATTTTGCCAGAGATGGGGCATGCTGCTTGGGACGTTGAGAAAACACCATGTTTCCTTGCTGCTCTCAACTTTTGCACACTGTCATTTTCAAATTGGTTCACACCATCATGGATTAAACTATACCACTGTTTCCTATTGAATGCTAATGTGCGGAGGGGCAACTTGCAATCTAAAAAACATAGGAGTAAAGAAACTGATTAATTAAACGAATCGTTTTGCTCGGCAATAAATTTTGTCTCAATGAGGATAAATATTTTATTTGCATAGATAATTATAACGACTAAGGGAAATAATCATTCGTAATTTTGTTAACTTAAGTTGATCTACCTCTCTTTACTCTGGAACAGTGCATATATAAATAAATACACATTGATAATTATTTGGTTACTGAGCGAGAGAGTAGTAAACAAACAAAATGACACTGGACACAAATACACGAAGCTGAATAAAATCTGAATAAAAGTATACAAGGCATATGCATCGCAGCTTAATGTGCGCAATGTGGTGACTCGTTAGGATAAAAGCAGTACATGTCCTTGCAGGTGCTGTTCAGGTCAGGTAACACGGACCGCTTAGACGGTATCTGACTGGATATTCTCAAATATCTAGATTTGATACCTAAATCAACTTGGCTGATTCATCCTGAAAATTAAAAAAAAAAAAACAAAACAAAACAAAAAAGAATAAAAAAAGAAAAAAAAAGCTAGTGATGTAATGGAATAACCTGCCACCCCCATGAGTGGCGGCACTATAGGTGGTAACCACCTATAAGTATCCATTAGGACAGTGGACAGGAGAGTCGAGCTGGGATCTTTCCCAGCTGCGCTAGTCGAACTCTTGGTTGAGGCTATGCCAAAGGGCAGAGTTTCGTCCGGTGAGGTAGACAGACCCGATCCCGTTTGTGCGGGGTCTACGGGGATTTTTTGGCCAAGCATCCGGGCTCGGGAACCCCACTTTAAATTCGGCCTTGTGCCACATGTGACTGCGTGTGGCAGTTACTAAATAGCATTGAGCTGGGATCTGCAAGTCTAGTGGTCTTCCGATAGCAGCATGTACACAACTGTACTGACTTGCGACGACTGTGCATATAACTATTACTTCCTTGCTTGTCGTACTGGTTTCTACAATAAACCTGTTACTATTTATCCACCGTGTTTGTCCATTCCATATTCCTATTAGCACGGAATATAACAGCTAGACTTCTGGGAATGATGCCCCCACCACCTTCACCGAGTGTGTTAGCCCCTCGGTGTGCTAAAATGTTCAACTGGTTATGGTCAGCTAAATGTTGACCAGAATATTTACTGTAGTTCATTCTAATTCACCAGGATAAAACAAGTAAATATTAACAACTCCAGTTTGGATCAGAAACCAACAATTATCTTCTTTTTCCTCCTCCTCCTCCATTGGTTGATCCATTCTTTCGACATGGCGCCACATCTAAACTTAACTTAGAAAAATCGCCATTTGGACGGCACTTCGGCGTGGTGCAGTGGTTACCATGCTTGTCTCTCTCTCAATCAATTACAACAGAGTAGTGAGTTCTATACTCGCTGGGTTTTCCAGTATTTCTAAACGATCACCCATCTAGGTACTGACCAGGCTTAACGTTGCTTAACTTCGATGATTGTACGAGAACCAGTGTTCTAACGTAATGTGTCCTTATATCCTTTATACCACCCACACATCCAACCTTACAGCTTCTTATTATTCCCATGCAGTCACCCATCAAAGTATTGAACAGATTTAACGTTGCTGATCGTACGAGAACTGGTATTTCAATGTGACTGTAAGCCCTATATACAACCTGCACATCCAAACTTACAGCACTTACTATTTTCAATCGGTCACCCATCAAGGTATTGAACAGACTTAACATTGCTTAACGTAAGCCTCTAAATGCGTCTGAATTTTATTTTAATCTATAGTTACCAAAACTTAGTAGAGGGTTTTCCTTGCTCTCTTTCCAGTTTTGTTTCATTTTCTAAGTTATTTTTCGATTTTACATTTTCTTCCTTTTTTTTTCACTTGTTGATTAATGTTTTCTTTTCTTTTTTGGCGCCGAAATTTTTGCCTCTTTTCAATTTATACTCTTGTTTTTTTCTTTCTTTTCCATTTCGCCCATTTGCCATACTCTTTCTTTCCTCTCATTTCTCCTCGGTTTTCTTTTATTACTTTTAATCTTTTCTTTCTTGTTCATTTGTTTAAGTACATTTTTTTATCGATTCACCACAAGCCAGGCGATAATGCCACTAAGACGCGAGGGGCGACTTGGTGTGAAAGAGAATGAGATGACTTTTACCTTTTCCTTTGCAATATTTTATTCGACTTTCTTTTTGTCTAATTTACATTTTTTCTTTTTTTTCTTTATTCCTTTTCCTTTTTCACTCTTTTTTTCGTTGCTTGCATTTAATTGTTTCTTTTTTTATTTCTGTTCGTTTTGTTTTAGTTACTATTTCTTTCTTTCTTCCATTAATTCAGTTTTTCTTTCTTTTTCATTTTGTTTCTTTTTTCATTTTTCTTCCATGCTTTCTTATTTAATCTGATTTATTTATTTCTTTTTTACTCTTTCTTCGTTTTTTTTCATTTTTTGTAATTCTTTCTCTTTTTTGCTCTCTTTCGTAATATTTTTTTCTTTCTTTCTTCTTCTATTTCTGTCTTTCTTTCTTTTTTACTTTATTCCTTCCTTTTTAGTTTTCTTCCATCCTTCAAATTGTCATTATTTTTCTTCGTTTTCCTTTTATATAATGCTTCATGTCTCATTTTTGCTCTCTTGCATAATTTGTTCTTTCTTTCTTTCTTTCTTTTCTTTCTTTCCTTCTTCTATTATATCCGTCTTTCTTTTTCATTTTCATTCTTCCTATTTTATTTTTATTCTATTCTTTTTATTTAAACTGATTTATTTAATTTTTTCTTTTCTTTTCTTTCTTCCTAATTTTCATTTTATGTAATTCTTTCTCTTTTTTTGTTTTCTAACGTAATTTGTTCTTTTTCTTTTTTTCTTTCTTCTATTATTTCCGCCGTTCCTTTTCACTATTTTTCTTTCTTTTTCCTTTCTTTTGTCCTTTCATATTTTCATTATTTTTTCCACGTTTATCTTTTATGTAATTTTTTTTTATTTCTCTTACGTAATTTGATCTTTCTTTTTTCTTTCTTTCTTCATTTTGTTTATTCTTTCTTTTTATAATTTTTATTAATTTCTTTCTTCTGCAATTATTTTTATTTCTATTTTCTGTTTAATTTCATTTATACAATTCCTTCTTTCTATTTAATTTCATTCATATAATTCCTTCTTTCTGTTTAATTTCATTCATATAATTCCTTCTTTCTGTTTAATTTTTATTAGTTTTTTTTTTGTGTGTGTGTGTTGTCTTTTTTCTCATTTCTCATTTTTCTTTTTCTCTTTCATTTTTCTTTTTCCCTTTCATTACTTTTTCCTTTTCTGTCACTTATTGGATTATTTCTTTGCTTCGTATTTTTTCTTACAACAACTTGCTGAGATTTTTATCTCCTCCAGTTTTCTTTCCTTCGTTTTCCTCACAACTTGTTCTTTCATCTTTTCCTTGTAATCTTTTCTCTCTTACATATTTCTCCTATTTTTTCACTTGTTTTTTTTCCCCCGTCTCGGCACTTCACATTTTCTTTTATGTATTGTTATTGTAGCTTGGACATGTTTTCCCCAAATATCCGAGTCAACTTCTCTCTGTCAAACACGTCTGTTTGCAAATCATTACAGTTCCCGACATTCCTCAGCTTTACGCAACTTCCGCCCAAACACAGCACACACCCACCTCTTTAATGTGCTTTATTTAAGCACCAGTTCATGCCCTACCCTTTTCTAAGACAGTGTTCTTAAATGCTAAAGGCGAATTTAAAGAGAGATGTAGCTAAAAACAAATCAATCTAATATTTAAAAAAACGAGCTTTGTTTTTTTTTTTTTTTCTAAATTTGATTTTAAACTGAAAAATCCGTTTTTTTTTTCTGTGTCACTTATATACATATACGTTAGGGAAATTAATGACAATGTGGAAAACATTTTGTGTGTGTGTGCGCGTGTGTGCGTGTGTATGCTCGAGCGCGTGTGTGTGTATTTGTGTGTGTGTACATGAGACGCGTTTCGTTCTCTAGGCCTTCTTCATGTTGATGTTACTGACTCCACGTGTTATCCTCTACCTTTACAAGAGTCAGTAAAATGGAATACAGCTGTCATATTTAGGTGGGAGCTTCTCAGACCGCACTCTCCAGCATTGATAGAGAGCGAAGGTGTTTCAGTGTGTTCGGAGGTGCCGAATTATTTTTCCACCCTCCAACCTCTCTCTCACTGGCGGGATGTGGCAAGCCTCTCGATACTTTATAGCTACACTCACGGGAAGTGCTCAGACGAACTATATTCCTGTGTTCCTCCATGCCTAACCTTCTCGAAAAAGACCCGCCATGTCACTTACGTATTAACAAACCCCACCCACATCCCCTCCGTATTCTATCAGTGAGGAGTCAGTTCCACTCGAGAGCTTCTTCCCGAGAACCGCTGTTATGTGGAACCGACTCCCAAGAGAATGCTTCCCCGATCACTACAATCTTAACCTGCTCAAGTTTCGGGTTAACCGTTATCTTTCTATCCTATCCATACAAACTGCCTCCTAGCGTAAATATTTTCTTCGAGTGGCCGCTGGGCCCTGTTCAGGGTGAATCTTACTGTAACCCCCCCAACCCCCCAAAAAACTAAAAGTTATGCTTAAATGTAAGCAAAGGATCTGTTGAGATTTGTGCGGGATGTAACAGATTGCTAATAAAATTCTAGCGAATTTTATCTAGTTTGTTTTTTCTTTTTGCTTATGTTTTTTCACATTTGTTTTTTTTATATATATATATATATATATATATATATATATATATATATATATAATTATTTATTCAAAATTATAACATAAATATGTCATAAAATCATTACAAAAATAGCCATTTTGTTTCAACACCTCCAGTGTCTTATCAAGTGATGATATTGAAACAAAATGGCTATTTTTGTAGTGATTTTATAACATATTTATGTTATAATTTTTAAATAAATAATTATATCTGCTCTACTCTGTATTAAGCACTCTTTTAAGAATAGTAATTGTTGGTTATTGAATTCATTCCGTATACAACAATCATATATATATATATATATATATATATATATATATATATATATATATATATAATGTTATGGGATCTTACTCATAATAATAATTGACTATTTCATACTTAATAAATACTGCGCCTCAGGAGTAGGCCAGGAGTCCGTCGCTCAAGTCTTGAGCGACGGTTCGGTTCAACTCTCTGCTTTCGGGCGGGAGGAACCCGAAGGAGGCTACGCCGAAGGGCGGAGTCTCCTTTGGGGAGGTAAAACCGGCCCTGAACCCGTTTATACGGGTTTAAATGGGATATTTTTTGGCCGAGCCTAATGGCTCGGATATGCCTACGTTAAAAAGGCCTTGTGCCACATGACACCCTCGTGGGGGGTGACTGAATATAGTCCGTTGTTCAAGTCGAGTCAAGAGTCGAGTCAGAGGCAGTCCGAAACAGAGTCGCGTTCAGACAATTACTGCAAGACATTGGAATAGTGATACTGGTCGAGACTACATTGTTCTCTCTACTAAACCTTATTGTTCATACTAACACTTCTACTTCTCTGTATATATTCCTGTTTGTAATATATCTGTGTTATTCCATACCTGTGTTCGAGTTCTTCTTTATTGGTTCTACCTTTGACTATCAACGTGGTACAAGGAACTGGACCATAACAATATATATATCCAAACACATTAAAAGAATATACTGACTCTTTTATTTAATCCACACACATAATACATTTTCTATCTATTTTAAATCGATTTATTAAGTTTCGTTATACCCTTAGGAACCTGAACAATTTTTATTTCACTTTTAATTTGTATGATGAAGATTGTCGGTTTCGCATCTCCAAACTCCGCACTAAGTTCTTGTTTTAATTAATTCACTCCATGAAAGGTGTAAATAACACTAAGACACAAAGGGTTAATGGGAGTAAAAGAGAATGAAAAAACTTTTGAAGTAACCGGAAACCCAGGCCTAAACAGGAAACAATGTCTGCTAACAATTGTTACATTTTCATGTTTAGAAATTAGTTAATTTCTATGGTCATTGATTTTCTAACTCGATTCTGTAGATCACTGGCTACGATTTTAACAACAACAACAAAAAAAAAAACTAATATGAAAAATATTATTTTCATTATCAAATATGAACATTTGTAACCTAACTCAACAGCTTACAACATGAAATGAGTACAATATGGAGTCGGCATTGAGGAGTCGCTCACACTTATACGCATGCGTAGCTTACCTATTTCTTTTTTCAAACTTCTGCTCATTAGGCGAATTTAATTTTCTTCTAAAATTGTTTATTATTGTATTTGTATAACGAGCAGTTCGTATTCAGGTACCTCACGGTAAAACTATACAGACATTTGTTTAAATATTGTGATGATTGGTTGGGGAAAGGTAATCGAGAAGAAAAATGAAAAGAAAAGAAAGCAAAAAAGAAAATAAAGTAAAAAATGGACAAAAGGATGAAAACGATAAAAGAAAACAGAAAGAAAGAGGCACAGCATAAAAGTAAAGCAAGGAAAGAGAGAATGGTAGTAATAAAAGGAAAAAAACAGAAAGAAAAATTGGGAAATAAAGAAAGAAAGAAAAATGTAAAGATTTAAGCAGAAAATGCATATAGACAAAAACAAAATAAAAAATGGAAAAAGGAAAAAAAGATGGAGGAAAGAAAAGAAAATAGCAGGAACAAAGAAAGAAAAATGTGATAGAAAGAATAATATATATTGATTTTTAACATTTTCTACATAACCAGAAGGTTTAAGTAACCAACGACGAGCAATTCGTCCATCTCTAAGATGTGAACTCTTCTGGTGACGTAGTAGAAATACAATTTTATATCAACATGGATGATTCTAGACTCGTGGAAAGCAACAAACTTCAGCTCCTCGACCCCACGTTTTCAATTGACTTGAAGTAGAATCCATAGCTGCATCTACTGTAAGGAAAGTTGAGACACTGTGTCGTGCCAGAAAGTTTTTTCATGACGAGAAAAAAACTTTCTCAGCACGACCCAATGACCCAAATTTCCTTGCAGTAAATGCAGCTATGGATTCGATGTAGTCTTTCTACTTCAAGTCAATTGAAAACGTGGGGTCAAGGAGCCGAAGTTTGTTGCTTTCCATGAGTCTAGAATCATCCATGTTGATATAAAACAAAATTATCTTGCACCTTGAACATTAACAAGTTTACCATTCACCCGTTCATTGAATTCTGTTGCCATATCTGGTCTGGCACTCCTGTTATACATCATGAGGTTCGTGACCAATTCCAAAGAAGGAACTGCGATGTAATTGACCCTGATTTGGCATCTCGACGTGGCTTCCCTCGTCCTTTATTACAAATAATTTCATGGCAGCTGCTCTGACAATCTTTTTTCCCTGTTGCCAGGACTACGTGAGTCTAAGTGTGCTATTAGACTGACATTTAGGTCCCACCCTTTTACTGTTGAATTAGTTAAATATAACCGCCACTCCTACTCCAAAAGTTAATTTTCTCGCGCTTCCCGCCTGTGAAACTCCATTCCGTTTCTTTGCTTCCCTGATGACTACAACCTTCACAAATTTAAATGCAACGTCAATCGCCATCTTCTATCTTCTTGAACCCCGTTCAGCTTTTATCCTTTTCTCGCTTCCCCTTATACCCTGTCTTTTCTTCTATCTTCACTCTCTGTAAGCCCCTGCGTACTAGTGACATCCCCGCTTTGCTTAGAGTCAAATGATTAAAAAAAAAAAAAAAGAAAAAAGAAAAGTAAAACTTAATAATTTTTTAATGTTGCATATCCAAAGATGGAAAATGCATCCATTTGTGAACTCTTTTGGCGACCTTGTAGAAATAGAATTTTTATATTATGTTAAACCCGATCAGTAAAATCTAATAATTATTTAATGTTGAATAGAATATTGTTTACTTTAATATTCGGAAGACATAGAACATAAAAAAGAAAATGCAGACATTTTGATATTTTATATGTACAATGCAATTATGAAAACATTTAAATATAATAAGATAATTCGGTTATTTTTGACGCTATGAACAAAACTAGTAAATAAAAAGACGAACAAATATAAAACCGAAAAGAGATAATGCCAGAAACAAAAAAAGAAAAAAAAAACTGAACGTAAGAAAGAAAGAAAGAAAGAAAGAAAGAAAGAATGAAATTGTGAAGGAATTAAAAAATATTTATCGGTTTTAGATTAAAATTAAATTAAGTACTGAATCGAACACTGAAGAGTGCTGAGCAGCAGAGCCAATTTAAAGCCTTTTATATAGACACCGCTACAGAAAACGCGATACCTCAGGTTTAAAATGAATTTTAAAAAATGAAAAATCTTTCTTGAAGCTTTTATTTTGATTTTAATTTCATGCTAATAGATTCAATTTAATATTTCCAATTTCGGCATTTCAAAACCTAATTTAAATTGACTAGACAGAGTTTTCTTTTTTTCTAAAATGGCTAATTAGCGACCTTTTTTTGTTGCCTTTCAATATAATTCTCTTTATTATAAAATATTCCTAAAATAAAATATACTTTTCGGAAACTTTATTTGAGTAATATTAGCTGATTTAAAGCATAATTGATTTGAAACAAATAGTATTTACTTTAAGTTTAAAATATCGAGGCAATGCATTTTTGTAACACAGCGGTAGCTGTTTATTTCAGCTGTTGACATGTTTAACAGCTTGATGACAGATTGATATTTATCTAAAGTTGTTCTACGGAGGCTTTAGCCGTAAGAATAATTGAATATAACGTGAGCGCCTTTTATACCTAATTTTGTACCTAATTTTATATACTGGCTTTTTGTGGTGACCTTACAACCCTAATGTGTTACTGGACTCATGACGTGACGCACAGACTCTTGTCTTAATTGCTAGTTCTTCGTGTATGTGCCGTGTCAATCATGGCTCTCCACAATTTCCTATTCTTCGTAGCTCTTAGTAAATTTCGTCTTTTTCTTAAACCTTGCTCAGCCATCCATTTACTCAAGCTCGTCAGGTAGCATTGTTTTCTTCTGTTCTTCTTGCCTTCAATCTGTCCTGTGAGTATCAAATTTTCCAAGCCTTCTTTCCTCATTATGTTCCATAAAAATTTCAACTGTCTCTTCCTAATGTTAATATGCGTCATTTTTGTTTCTATTTTCTCTAAAACTTTGTTGTTGCTCACATGCTTGGTGCATGGCATTCTCAGCATCCTTCTGTAGAACCACATTTGTGTTACTTCAAGTGTTTTCTTCATCTGTTAGGAGATTGTCCAACATTCAATACCGTATAGGAGGACTGATATTTCATAATAGTTCTGTATTTTTTTCTTTGTTTCTAACGATTTTTTTTCTGTTTTTTAATACTTTGCTTAGCTTTTGGAAAGCATGTTTCACTATTACAATGCAACTACAGATTTCGGTGTCACTTATTCCGTCCTCTGTTAAAACATTTGCCTGATATTTAAATTGTTTTTATTGTTTGATGTTAGTATCTCCAATTTGTAATTTGCATGTTGGGTTGTTGCTTTTACTAGTTACCGGTCGTAAATAAAGTGACTAACCCAAGTAGTAGGTGGGCACCCCGAGGCAGTGTAATGGTTAGCAAGCTTGTCTCTCTAGAACAATTACGGCTGAGTAGTGAGTTTGATCCTCACTGGGTGCCTTATTCCTTTAGAAGGTAAGTGATCAAGGCTCTCTACAACTTCTTATCCTTTGCAGCACTAAGCAATGTGCACTTACTATCCTTCCCACTGGGCACCTCGAGGCAGTGTAATGGTTAGCAAGCTTGTCTCGCTAGAACAATTATGGCTGAGTATAGTGAGTTTGATCCTCACTGGGTGCCTTATTCCTAGAAGGTAAGTGATCAAGGCTCTCTACAACTTCTTATCCTTTGCAGCACTAAGCAATGTGCACTTACTATCCTTCCCACTGGGCACCTCGAGGCAGTGTAATGGTTAGCAAGCTTGTCTCTGCTTAGAACAATTATGGCTGAGTATAGTGAGTTTGATCCTCACTGGGTGCCTTATTCCTTTAGAAGGTAAGTGATCAAGGCTCTCTACAACTTCTTATCCTTTGCAGCACTAAGCAATGTGCACTTACTATCCTTCCCACTGGGCACCTCGAGGCAGTGTAATGGTTAGCAAGCTTGTCTCGCTAGAACAATTATGGCTGAGTATAGTGAGTTTGATCCTCACTGGGTGCCTTATTCCTTTAGAAGGTAAGTGATCAAGGCTCTCTACAACTTCTTATCCTTTGCAGCACTAAGCAATGTGCACTTACTATCCTTCCCACTGGGCACCTCGAGGCAGTGTAATGGTTAGCAAGCTTGTCTCGCTAGAACAATTATGGCTGAGTATAGTGAGTTTGATCCTCACTGGGTGCCTTATTCCTTTAGAAGGTAAGTGATCAAGGCTCTCTACAACTTCTTATCCTTTGCAGCACTAAGCAATGTGCACTTACTATCCTTCCCACTGGGCACCTCGAGGCAGTGTAATGGTTAGCAAGCTTGTCTCGCTAGAACAATTATGGCTGAGTATAGTGAGTTTGATCCTCACTGGGTGCCTTATTCCTTTAGAAGGTAAGTGATCAAGGCTCTCTACAACTTCTTATCCTTTGCAGCACTAAGCAATGTGCACTTACTATCCTTCCCACTGGGCACCTCGAGGCAGTGTAATGGTTAGCAAGCTTGTCTCGCTAGAACAATTATGGCTGAGTATAGGGAGTTTGATCCTCACTGGGTGCCTTATTCCTTTAGAAGGTAAGTGATCATGGCTCTCTACAACTTCTTATCCTTTGCAGCACTAAGCAATGTGCACTTACTATCCTTCCCACCGGGCACCTCGAGGCAGTGTAATGGTTAGCAAGCTTGTCTCGCTAGAACAATTATGGCTGAGTATAGTGAGTTTGATCCTCACTGGGTGCCTTATTCCTTTAGAAGGTAAGTGATCAAGGCTCTCTACAACTTCTTATCCTTTGCAGCACTAAGCAATGTGCACTTACTATCCTTCCCACTGGGCACCTCGAGGCAGTGTAATTGTTAGCAAGCTTGTCTCGCTAGAACAATTATGGCTGAGTATAGTGAGTTTGATCCTCACTGGGTGCCTTATTCCTTTAGAAGGTAAGTGATCAAGGCTCTCTACAACTTCTTATCCTTTGCAGCACTAAGCAATGTGCACTTACTATCCTTCCCACCGGGCACCTCGAGGCAGTGTAATGGTTAGCAAGCTTGTCTCGCTAGAACAATTATGGCTGAGTATAGTGAGTTTGATCCTCACTGGGTGCCTTATTCCTTTAGAAGGTAAGTGATCAAGGCTCTCTACAACTTCTTATCCTTTGCAGCACTAAGCAATGTGCACTTACTATCCTTCCCACCTGGGCACCTCGAGGCAGTGTAATGGTTAGCAAGCTTGTCTCGCTAGAACAATTATGGCTGAGTATAGTGAGTTTGATCCTCACTGGGTGCCTTATTCCTTTAGAAGGTAAGTGATCAAGGCTCTCTACAACTTCTTATCCTTTGCAGCACTAAGCAATGTGCACTTACTATCCTTCCCACTGGGCACCTCGAGGCAGTGTAATGGTTAGCAAGCTTGTCTCGCTAGAACAATTATGGCTGAGTATAGTGAGTTTGATCCTCACTGGGTGCCTTATTCCTTTAGAAGGTAAGTGATCAAGGCTCTCTACAACTTCTTATCCTTTGCAGCACTAAGCAATGTGCACTTACTATCCTTCCCACTGGGCACCTCGAGGCAGTGTAATGGTTAGCAAGCTTGTCTCTCTAGAACAATTACGGCTGAGTAGTGAGTTCGATCCTCACTGGGTGCCCCTTACTTTCGTCCGTGTGCCACATACAAGCTACGATTGGAAAATTAAAACCCAAGGTTGTTTTTAATTTGACTAATATTTCATCTTTAGCAACTTCTTCGTGCTTTTTATTTTTTTATTTATGTACCCCCCCCCCCATTTTCTTGATTTTATTCACTTCTCTCTTGTCTTTTTTCTCTCTTTTCTTTCTTTTCTTTTACTGTCGTTCTTTGGGGATTTTTCTTACTTTCTTCTTTGGTTTTAGTTTTCATATTCTTTTTTTTCCTTCTTTTCTAAGAAAAAAAAAGAAAACTCATCGAAATGCATTTGACACGCAATTCCAGTTTGCATATTAACAGTGGATTAATGTTACGCCCCATCTTCCCCAATTCGTTTGATATCAACAACTGACAAGAAGAGCAGAGCAATGACACAAGCGAATATTATTCCCAGCGTCTCACCAATCTTCATATTCCCACTCGAAAGCGAACAGACCCGAAACAAATACAGACCACAAAACACACACACACACACACACACACACACACACACACACATATATATATATATATATATATATATATATATATATATCCGATGCAATGAGAACGAAATAGCTTTTGAACAACACCCAATTATTATTAAACCAAAGATATGAAACCACTGTTTTTTGTAGACATATTAAAGATCTAACATTAGAATCCTACTAAATTCTTAAATCCATAACTTTAAACGTTTAAAATTATAACTAACCTCCTTTGATATACTTCCTACACTTATATACCTCTCCACTAATTTATCATAGATTATAATTCTTAAAATAATTGTTTTTTTTTTTTTGCTCATATATATTACTAGTAATACTTTCAGATAAATTGTTTTACACCCATATTTATTCTACACGTTATACTGTCCGACAATAGGTCAAAATTAGATTATAAAAGTTATATTAATATCCCATACTTTTTTATATATGTTTTTTTTACTTATATTTTAATTTCTAAATCAAAACTGTTTTTAAAACCCGAATAACTTATAAATTCAACATACCAAGAAGAAATCACCACTTCTAAATTTATTAATTTACAAAACACTTTCATTGATTACAGAATTAGTAGTGATAACTCCAATCTAAATATATGCAATTCAGCTTTAGCTTGTTTGTTTTTTTATAATAACCAAAAAAACATTCTCAATTACTACTATAACTATCGTTAGAATTTATCCCTTCTACCTCTCTCATCGGATTACTATCTCCTATCCCCACCTCTTACTCTTAGGAGGCTTGGAAATGCTATGCCTAAACTTTTGATCGTTGTTATCGACAAAGAACTGACTGAAAGAACAGACTGGTCATCATTTAACACCTCACCAATCCTCCACAATACTGCTATCAACAAGCACTATTGTTTCACTCCGTCACCTTTTTGCTTTATGTATATTTTTTTTTATCTCAAACAAATGAAAAAAAAGAAGTGACGTTTCACATACGGCTTGCCTACAAGCAGAATTGTTCATAACCAATTTTGGTCCTCACCAGTCGAAGTGCAATTGAAATGCACCGAAACAAAGTTGCTTCTTTGTAGTGAGTAAATGTTTTTGTCTATATGAAAAAATTATTATATATATCTATATTCATACATGTTTCATTAAATAATATAGACAAGTGTTGTCTATTTATTTTATGTAAATTCTTTTCATAACATCTGATAAGCTTAATAACATTATCATTAAACGAAAAAGAAAATCACAATATTCATCCATATTTTTTAATCCAATCTAAGCTTTCGGCTTACATAAGCTATTATCAAAGATGTCAATTACTGTACAGTATATTAAGCAATATACGGACAAGACAGTGATGATAGTCTGTGATTGTTTACATGGATGATTTCCAAGCAACGATAAACACGTGCATATAAGACGCTAGAAGCGAAAATCGCACTGCAGCTCATGACATCACACATGACCATGCGAGAGTGAATTCGAGAAGTATTAAATATGGGAAGCCATTGGTATAAACCAATGGCTTCCCATATTTGACCATTGTTATCGAAAAGGAATCTTTCTAGTCTGGCCATCATTTAACACCTCGCCCATCCTCCACCATACTGCTATCAACAAGCTATATTGTTTCACTCCGTCACCTTTTTGCTTTATGTATATATTTATATATTTTCTCAAACAAACAGAAAAAAGAAAGTGACGTTTCACATACGGCTTGCTTACAAGCAGAAATGTTCATAACCATTTTTGGTTCTCACCAGTTGAGGCGCAATTTAAATGCACCGAAACGAAGTTGCATCTTTGTTGTAGTAAGTAAACTGTTTTTTGTCGATGGGATAATTATATATATATATATATATATATATATAAAGAGGTTTTTATTATTGCCATGCCAGGACAAAATAGTTTTAAGGACAAGGATCAAAATTTCATTATTAAAATAGATACAAAAGTATCACGATTAAAATTCAAGATTCTAGGCGTCTTTCGGTCGACACTTTTTCAAAAACAAAATTGTTGGCAATATAAAACGAAGCAATTGATAAGGAAAAATTTTACCAACAACTGAAACTAAGAATAAATTACCAACTAGAGTAGCCAATTGGGTGGGGAGAAAAAAAATTAGTAAATTTTTTTTATGTGTGTGCGTGTGTATAGGTGTGTGTGTGTGTCTGTGGATTTAATAGGCCGGTTAATGAAATTTGAAGAATAAAAAGACAACAAAATGATAACAATATTGTGGAAGATTCCACATTTGCCAGTTACACCCCATGGGAAAATGCACTCTTCCCCTGTGGTAATTATCATAATATACATACATATAGACCATGCGACAAGCATTCATTGCTTAATCTACTCAAAACTAGCTTGCTGATTGATCAGTTCTGACCTATCAAACCACCTGCACGCGACAAATCTGTTTTTCCCGCGCACAAGCTTCTGAGCCTCCACCTGATACATAGCTATATATAAACAAAACACAAATAATCTCCCTCGTGTTCTGTTCGTTGTTTCATTCATCTTTCTCCCTGCTGTCAAGATGTAATCTTCATGAACTCCCGTCTTAACCTTGCGGTCAGACGTTAAAGAACATTACCATTTCACGCAAGTACGAACTCTAAAATCTTTTCTGAACTCTTACCAACTTTACCAATCCACAATTCCTAACATGCTAAAGGAAATTTATTCTTCTAAACTTATTAATAATTAATTCACTTTATGAGCTCAAGTACAAATATTTCCAAATCTAAGAGACATAACTCTATCAAATCTTCAGCTTATATGCTTGTACACTAAACACTAATAAAATCAATTGTTATGTTTTGAATCATTACATTCTGTCTTATATTTTATACTATGTGCTATTTTACGTCAAATATAAATCGCATTGTGCACGCAACTCCAGCGTCTTTGCTTTCCTTAATCACGCCTTTCCTAGCCAAAGTTAAATATATGTAGCATCACCCCTACATAATGGTGACTACCGCTATAATATCATCACTAAGATTGATGATACTTATTATATATTAGGCGAACTTTTGACTAGACCAAAGAACGAAGAGAAAGATTTTAAAGTCGGAATTTTCGGACACGCTTGTGTTCCTTTTCAATGAGACAAGTCTTCCCGGAAATGTTGTTTTTTGTGTTGTATTACTATAAGAAATTAGATTTTAGGCTCGTAGTTTGTCACGAATAGGGTTGTCGAGGGTTTGTAGAATGCTCTCCGTGGAAACTGCATTATCTGAGTAAACCTAAATCCCTAATTAATCCTTTAATATGTTATTATAGTTTGAAAATGTATTTTAACTCCGATCTACAACTTTCTTCTTGGCTCTTAAATGAAGACGCTAAAAGCACGCATCTCATGTCATCAATGCTGTGGCCCGGTTGGTTGAATATATATATATATATATATATATATATATATATATATATATATATATATATATATTGTCATCCACAGACAGACTATTTCGCTGGATCACATCTCATCAGTGTAGCTAGACGTCCGGTTGCCTCTAGTTAGGATCGAAACCTGGTTGAATTGGCGTCAGTCGGAGATTATACCTCTAAGCCGTTGCCGCAAGGCAGGGATGAAGGTGAATTTAAGCCTGTTTATTTTTAGATAAACACACGGTGACTCAGAAAACTCGATTCGTTTTACCGAAGAGTCTTGAATTATTAGCAGTAATAGTCACTGTTTACAAACTCACACTTCCTCTCCCGAGGGCTCAACGGAAATAAATTTTTCAGAAGATTGCGTTTGGCACGAAACGCCGAATCGTGCGAACAGTGTGGGGTAATATATACATTTATTATTATATATAATTTATAGCTCTGTTATATGACATCGAGCACCAACAATATATATATATATATATATATATATATATATATATATATGAAAAAAAGTGAAAAACCGCAAACGGTTTTGGTTATAATGTGGATTTGTTTTAGTGTATATATTATATTTTATTTTCCATATTTCTGCTACACGTTTTTCCGGTCTCTTCAGGCAAATAAAAAGAATAAATTTTTAAAAGGAATAAATTTTTTTTATGTTCTTTTAGTGTCTCATTGTCTGTTTTCTGCATTTGTTAGTCATTAACAAAAAAAGAAATATGAAGAATAAAACATAATATATACACTAAAAGAAATCCACATTATAACCAAAAACGTTTTTCTCTCGTTAGAACAACAATAATGTCCCCCACATATATATATATATATATATATATATATATATATATATATATATAGAGAGAGAGAGAGAGAGAGAGAGATTGAGAGAGAATATTAAATTAATAATAAATAATATCGGATGAAAAATAAAGTCTGTTAATTCCTTATAAATTACGTTTTGTATACAATAATAAAAAGTCAACAGATCTGGACTTTTCGAACAGATCTAAACGAGAAGATGCGAATTTCTTAAGAGGGTAATTGAACTTGCCTGGTGCTGATGCTCTCTTTGACTGAGCGAGCTAAAGCACACCGGATCAGACGATAGGATGCAGGTTCGGACCCTAAATAACGGTATATTTTCTTTATTAGGTCTCTCGAATGTACTGGCAAGTAGATGTATTCCCCACCGTCTAAAAAATTCAAAAACAGAAAAAAAAAAAAAACATACAAGACGTCTACTTAAATACATATATCCACTAAAATATAACGCATGGGGCAAAGATAGAGAATTAACATGTGTGTGTGTGCGCGCGTGTGTGTGTGTAGATATTGAAATAAATATTTCATATTGATTGTAAATTTCCAGCCTCGACGCGATCTTCAGAAGAAGCACAACTTCTCCTTTAGCGGGTTGTGTATGTAGGTCACGATGGGATTAAGTGGGCAAGAAGCAACGCTTATAAGCACACATGAAGTCATGAAAATAAATTAACTTTATGCTAACACACTTCCTCCATCTGCTCAACCGGCAATCTAAATAATGCTCAACATTAGCTCTGAAAAAAAAAAAAAAAACTAAACAAAACCCTGTAAACATTTGGCAAGCATCAATGTCTGTTAATATTTCTGTATGGAAGAATTAAATAACACGTCTTTTGTTTACACACTTTCATGCTAAATGCCATTTTGCCAGACTGCCGCTCGGCTGCTATATTTAACAACACAAACAAATTATGGGTTACTGGAGGAAAGGCTTAACTTCCACTGTCATATCACTAACATTCGCCGTTTAGCGTCGTAGGCCAACGTAATAAAGTAGGAACAACTCTCGTAAATAAACACTATATGAGAGATATGGATTCTTCGAAATAATATTAAAAATGTCGCTTATCACCCTACACAGAGATAAAAGAAGAAATGTTTATGGAGCGGCAAGCGTATAAAAGAAGGCAAATATTAACACAGACGAAAATGCATTTGCCAATCCATATACGTTTAATCATATTTTAATGGCGGAAAGAACTTGATCGTAAACAACTGATACGCATGCGCAATATATGTATAGATCTTATATATATTTGTTTTTTAATAAGTGAATATTTATATGCTCACCTCGTGTCCTCACAGACAGGAATATATGAACTGAAGGAGCAAGTCGTCTCCTCACTACTTGGATGGTAATGGTAATAAAGAAATTAGCTGTTTCCATCCAGGTGAATAATGAGATTAAAGGATTATTTCTTATCTATCAGAATATAAATTTTTTATATTATCGATTAATATATTTACTTTTCCATGTCAGAATCCGACATCAATATTATTTGTTTTAATAATAATCCAGAATTCCGCGATCTTTCAACTCTTTACGGATATTTTTTTTTTTTTTTAGTTATATGGGTTACACAACAGACAAAATAAACTGAAGATTTATTGGTCACAGGTGTGATGTCCGACACAACACTAACTTGCGGACACATTTTATCACGAACGGCTGTAATTTCAGCGAACATCTTAAGGTATACATTTTAAAAAAATATCCAGAATCCACCGACGTCTGAAACGCATGAAGATAATTACATATGCAAATTGCTAACGCTCCATCCAGGGTTAACTGAACAAAATGACAGGAGAGTTCCATAAGATTTATACGAAACTGTTAAAGTCTAACTAGCCAATCAGCTGACAGAAAAGATTATGATGAGCAGGTCACCCATTGTCGGTGTTATTAAAAGTGCTCGATGTTATATAACAGAGCTATAAATTATATATATTATATATTAATAAATATACATATTACCCCACGCCGTTCGCACGATTCATAGTTTCATGTTTCTTGTCCCGCTAGATTATATACGATTGAGTAGCGAGTTCGGTCCTCACTGGGGGCTAAATACTCTCGATCTTTTACCACATTTAAGCCACTCTTAGAAATTCGCTTTCGCTATTTCAAAGTTGTGTAATGGGTAGCAAGCGTGTCCCGCGGGATCCATTAAGCCTAAGTAGTGAGTTCGATCCTCACTTGGTGCTTCGTATATTCGGCACTGTGTTGCGTCAAACTACGCCTAGAAAATAATTTTTGAGTGTGCTTTTCGTGTTTGAGTGAGTGGTTGGACGAATGATTGTTTTAAATTATTTAAGTCCCGTTATTTTGTTTAGTTTCTTGTGAATATAGATACATTACATTGTAAATACACATTGGTGTTACATGGGGCACCTCTAGGCGATGTAATTGTTAGCAAGCTTGTCTCGCTAGAACAATTACGACTGAGTAGTGAGTTCGATCCTCACTGGGTGCCCCATACTTTCGGCCTTGTGCCACATCTAAGCTACGCTTGGAAAATCACTACACATTTGGGCTACATTATTAAATTTTTATTCCCCTCCCACCAAAGATAAAAAAGTGTACATATGGGGACTAGTTAGGACTTCATGGAGATTCTGAGGTATCATGTTGTATGCTGTAAGAATGGTAAGTAAGTATGTGTTGTTTTGGTGTAAGAAATATTGTGGTATGTTTGGATCAGTGATAGCTAGCTAAGCTTAATTATAAGACAGAAGAAGAACAGCCTTCTCCATCCCAACTTTTGGCCTTGTGCCACATTTTTGTCAATTTTTATAAAATAAATATTCCATTCCTCTTTGGTACTTCGAACGCACAAACGTACTACTAGATTAGCAATTAGGTCTCACAGTTTTTGCTGTTCAACTTGCTAGATGTAACCGCAAATTCTTTTTGAATAGTTTCTTTTCTTGCACTTCTCGCCTTTGGAATTCATTTCTTTCTTCCTTACCACCTACAATCTTGAAAAGATTAAAGGCAACGTCAATTGCATCTTATCTTTTCCTGAATTCTGTTTTTATATTGTTCTTTCTCCTCATTAAAGTCTTCTCATTCTTCCACCAGCTATGAGCTAAATAGCATGACAGACTAGGCTCTCTATCGTGGTTGGTAGTTAGTATAGGGTAAAGTATAACTCGATCGGGTCTCATACTTGAACAGTCAAGTTGCAGTATAAACCAGAGGTTGGCTTATTGAGTGATAAGAAACAAACAAATGAGCCGGGGTAGGTAGGCAATTGTCGGAAGCGAGTAGCCATGTTGAAATGGGAAATCACATAGATTTTCAGTGCCTCTTCAAGTCGTAAGAAAAAAATCTGATGACGTAACATCTGTTATGTTGTATAGAAAAGATAAAAAAAATATATATGACAAGTACAAAGGTTGCAAAAGATTTCGTGTTGTCTTTTTTATTCCTCTGGTCTTATTTACATATGGGAGACTATTTAGGACTTCATTGAGATTCTGAGGTATTATGTTGTATGCTGTAAGAATGGTAAGAATGTGTTGTTTTGGTGTAAAGAATATTGTGGTATGTTTGGATCAGTGATAATGGTGAGCTGAATTTAAGAAGACCAACCTTTTCCATCAAACATTTTGGCCTTGTGCCACATTTCTGTATTTTACCGAACAAATTTCACTTCAGTGGCATTCCCTTCACGCTAGAATTCCATTTTGCTCATTTTGTCCTGTTGATTACCACTACAACCGTTTGTCTCAAGATAAGCAACGTTTTTTTTTTATAAAGACTTGTATGCATTTTTTAATCATAACTTAAAGAAGACACACATACTGTTAAAATATTGTTAAACACCATCTTTTATGTTTCTTAAATTGAGCTCTTCTTGAAGTGTTGCGAAAGTAGAAGTGTTACGTAATTTTTTTTAATGCTTTAAAAGTGCTTCAATTCGTGACCATTGCTAAATATACACTCTACGCCATTTGAAGAATTGTAACTGACTAAGCCAAGTTTAGTCAAGTCAATATTCATTTTATGAAGAATTCTTTATCTTTTTTCGTTTGTTTATCACTATTTCGTTTTAATATTATTCTTCCTGTTTTCCCCTCTCTCTATATTTCTCTTCCTCTTCTTTTTTTTTCATTCTTCTTTTTTGTTACTCCATTTTCTTGTTTCCCGCTTTCTCATTTCGTTTGATACTCTTCTTTTTTTTCTTTCTCTAGTCCAATTCGTTTCGAACACGCTCACCACTAATTTTTCTCTTCTTTATCTTCTTCAGAAATGTATCCTCATCCTTCCTATTTGCGTTTCATCTCTTGTCGCCAACGTTCTTCTTTCCCTGGCTTACGGCCATATCTTATTGAAACACCGGTTGTCGTACGATCATCGAAGTTAAGCAACGTCGAACCTGGTTTGTACGTAGATGGGAGACCAATGACGAATACCAAGTGCTGTAAGCTTAGATGGGCGGATGTTATTGCTGACGGCCATATCACATTGAAACACTGGTTCCCGTATGATAAGAAAAGTTTAAAAAATAACCTCAAACCTGGTCAGTACCAAGATCGGTGACCACCTGGATCTGAAAGCTTGGATTTGCGGGTGGTGTAGTCAATAATGGCTCGGAATTGCTAATCGGTGAGCCAAGTTCCAATTCTAGTTGGGTTGGTTATATTCTCTTAGGCGAAAATACTTTTGGGAAATATATGAATTCACCTCATGAATCCCCCCAGCTATGGGTTAATTAGTAAGACTTATATCACTAAAAACCATTATCTCCAAAGATAGATTTCGGCATTAAATAACGCATATGCCGCTAAAGAAAAAACGACCAACCAACGAAGCAATCTCTTTCTCTTTTCATAATCTACTACTTTTTTCCCGACCTCTTCTTTCTTTCTTTCTTTCTTTCTTTCTTTCTTTCTTTCTTTCCTTTTCTTTCTTTCCTAATTTCTTTCTTTCTTTCTTTCTTTCTTTCTTTCTTTCTTTCTTTCTTTCTTTTCGTTCTTTCCTAATTTCTTTCTTTCTTTCTTTCTTTTCGTTCTTTCTTTCTTTCTTTCTTTCTTTCTTTCTTTCTTTCTTTTCGTTCTTTCCTAATTTCTTTCTTTCTTTCTTTCTTTTCGTTCTTTCTTTCTTTCTTTCTTTCTTTCTTTCTTCTACCTCTTCTTTTTTACGTTCCTCTTCCTCTTCTACACCAGCTCCATTTTTAAACATCTTCTGCTCTTCTCTTCTTTTTGCTACTGCTTCTCCCTTTTCTTCCTATAGATCTTCTTTTTCCTGTTCACTATCTCCTTCTGATACACCCCCCTATTTTTTGCACTCTTTCACTGTAGTCTCCTATTCTTGTATGAACTCCTTTTTTTCTTTTTCTCATCTCTTCTCCCAAACTCTCTTTTCTTCGCCTCCTATTCTCCACCATTTTTTCGTTTCTTCCTTTACGATTTTTCATCTTTTTCCCTTTCCTTCTTGTCTTTCCATTATCTATCTATCTATCTATCTATCTATCTATCTATCTATCTATCTATCTATCTATCTCAGTTTGTTCATATCTATCTATCTATCTATCTATCTATCTATCTATCTATCTATCTATCTATCTAGTCTGTTCATATCTATCTATCTATCTATCTATCTATCTATCTATCTATCTAATTCTGCTATGTGCATTCAGTATTATCATACAAAATGTATCTTGCCTGAGACCCTATTCAGTACTTTTTCTCCCTAATCTCACGGTATAAATAAGTGCCTGATTGGACCACGTTTTTTTTTTGACTATCAGTTACAAGAGCCTATTTGGTTCAAGCGACATTTTAATTACCTATTTTACTTTGAATGGATACACCAATTGGACAGTAAATCTCTGGCCCCGGGCTGGACTCTACTGGCCTTCGAAGTGCATTTTCTTTCTTTTACGCCTTTCGTGGACATCCACACGTAATGTAATAGCGTAAGTAATTTAGATGGTAGCTAATGAAAGCGTTTCTCGTTGAGAGTTGGAGACTCAACCGGAAGAACTTTTTCTGACAAGATTCTAATTAGTTCTGGTTCCATCTAATACAGAGCCTGAGAATGGTAAAAATGTCTATTTAACCGATTCCATTACGGAGAGGCACTCAAGGGATACTGAATGCAAAATACATATAAATATTGATTAAAACAATTTGTTAATGACAATAAATATGAAGATACAAGAAATAATGAAAACACCCTTACATTATTTATTATTGTTGAAGTTATCGCTAATATTTTTGTCGGATTTACAAACTTTACGTTTCGCTGAATTTCACAAACCAATCGATGAAATTTGAATAAGCTGATTTGTTTGGAAAATACTTTGTCAAAAACCTTACTTCGTAGTTTAATAATTTCTTTAATTTAATTTAATTTTATAGGACTTCACGGTAAACAATATTTTTTAAAGAAAATTCCTTTTTGTAGCTTTTTTTCTTTTTAACAGCGAAGAATAAATTCTTAGGATTTCTTACTCTTGAGCATGCAACATACAACTGGCCATGCGTAGATAATTTCTTTCTGGAGCCAAATTCCATCTTTTTGAAGCGTTTGGCGGTGTAATTTGTTTATAGTTCTCGCAAACTGGATTCGTGTGAAAACTTAAAGTTAAAGATATGATATGCAAAAAAGCTATATTGCATTTTTATTAAATAAGTATTTGTTATTTTAAACATTAAATTGTTTTTTTTTTTAAATAGTGCGAATATTTTGTATGCTAAATGATAAAAGTTTTGCATTATTTACATTATTTGGACTGTTATCCTCACCCTTCATTGCCATATTCACAACGTTTCGGCCGTAGTACGCACCGGCCGTCAGGTGATTGGAATTCCGAACTGAATCCTTTATTTCGTCCACCGGGCTAGATAGTTCTAGTTCCACGTGCCATGCCTCTTCCGGATGTTTTAGTTATTTCTCTTTAACTCAACTGTCCAAGTGCCGTGAACAACACTTTGGGTCTAGTCACTGGATCTAAGCAACGTCTTTATCCACTGAGTCAATTGTCCTTGACGACATCTGTGGATGAATTTTGGGATTTATAAATATAATGTCTCAGCAACCATATTTTAGCAGAACTTATATTGCAATTTTTTCTGTTATTATTATATCATATTTTTACCAGAACTTATATTGCAATTTTTTCTGTTATTATTATACCATGTTTTTACCAGAACTTATATTGCGATTTTTTCTGTTATTATTATACATGTTTTTACCAGAACTTATATTGCGATTTTTTCTGTTATTATTATACATGTTTTTACCAGAACTTATATTGCGATTTTTTCTATTATTATTATACTATGTTTTTACCAGAACTTATATTGCGATTTTTTTCTGTTATTATTATACCATGTTTTTACCAGAACTTATATTGTGATTTTTTCTGTTATTATTATACCATGTTTTTACCAGAACTTATATTGCGATTTTTTTTGTTCTTGTTATTGATTGCTTTTCTCTAGAATTCCTTATTACTGGTTCCCATATTGTATTCATTTCTATGCTTGGTCGGCCTAATTTTAATTTTTCCCAGAAAATTAATGAAAACTTATTGTACTAAGCTATAGTAAAACCTGTGGTACTTTGTACCCACTTACCTGTTTGCACTTCTCCCCAAAATTTTTATTTCGATCGATTAATGTATGGCTACTTTTAAAGGGTGTGACTTATATATCGATTCATTTCGGTTTGATTTCTTCATTTTTTAAAACTTTTTATCAAATCCTTTCCGCGTCTCAAAGCAAAACGTAAAGAATTATGAAATGTGAATAAAGTACTTTCTGTAACGAACACACGTTGTCACTTTTGTGATGTCAACGAATACTCGTTGTCACTTTCGTAATGCTCGTTGTATTAGAGACTTTGTAATCGCAGATACAACTATAGTAACGCCGTTGAACAATACTTGTGTCAGACGACTTCGAATAACACTGGCACTAATAGTACTTGCTCGATAATACTCGTTTGACAAGTAATCACCGTATTGATCCGAGTAGAGAATAGTGTAGAGAAGAGAATAGAGAATAGCGGTCCGTATAGTATAGAGGATAGATTAGTAGTGCAGATCCGAATAGTATAGAGGATAGACTAGAATATAGCAATCAATCTAGATCACGAGACTTCCTATATATGTGTTTCCTTTATGGTCACGTGGTCTACTTAATTTAATAACCCGTATAGTGATAGAGTGAATAGAGTAGAGAATAGAGGTTTGTATAATAATAGAGGATAGAATAGAAATAGTGATTCGAATAGTAATAGAGGATAGACTAGAAATGGCGATCGATTAGACACTTGCTACCTATCCGTTTCCTCTACGGTCACATAGTCTATTTTATTTAATAATGGTATCGCCTATGTTTACTTAATGGCAATCTATGTTCAAACTCAAGTGTTGGCAGCGACACTTTATTCCAATATAACATTATACAAGGCCCAAGAGCCACTTAAGGTAGAGGATTACTGAAGGATGTCGTTGTGTGAGCAATAAGAATAAGAGGCACAGTTTATGCGAATATGTGAGAAAGATTAAAAAAAAAAGCAGTAGTACTTTAGAGGAAGCCATCCGAGTGGACCTTGCTCCTTACAAAAAGAATACAAAGGGGATTCGGGTGGTTCACTTCAGTGCACGCGGTATGACTGGTCTTAGCAGGGAGGCTTAGAGTTGGGGAGGGAACTGCTCGTCTGTACATTTCAGAAAGGGGTTGTAATGCCGCGTAGAGGTTCACATCTGATGAATTTGTCTTATCTGGACACAACCAGATAATAATAATAAAGATGAGAACATCAGTCCGAACAATGTAAATAGTGTAAATAATTACAATACCTCAATACCTCAGAAATATAGACAGAAAAATAAGTGTATAAAAATACATCAGTAAGTGCAACTGATTTTTTTTTATGGCTTAGCAATCCTTTTTGGGTTACTTATAGCCGAAACATATAGATTGTATGAATTCAATTAACAATTTTGTGGATTATGATAATGATTTTTTCAGATACAAATCCTACTATTTACCCATAACAAGAGAAAAATGGATTCATAGTTTTCCCAGGGGTATTTGCGCATAAATGAAAGTAATTTATTCCATCGGAATTCGAACTCGGCTCTCCGACTTCTTATTCTGTGACGCTAACCATTACATGATCAGCATATTCCACAGTAAAATGCAACAATAAAAATATTGAGTATAATAATGGATATTTACTCATCTTAATATAGCTTGCCACAAAGTAATAAATGTTTTGCACTCAGTGAGAATCGATGTCGATACAGCAGTATCTAACAACTACGCCTCTGCAGGACGCACTGGAAAGCTTTTTGGCAACAAATAGTGTAGATATATAAAGAAATTCTATAGCAATGTGCTTTCCTGAAATAGCGAATTCAAACTTTGCTCTGTCAGGCTTGTATCCGTGATAAAACTGGTGTACAAATACAAATTAATGGCGACAAATTTTGGCTATAGAACTAGGTTGGAGTAATAAAGGGATACTGGTTCAATTCCTGTCGGAAGCACAAGTTTTCTTTAATAAAACTTCTCAATCTTGGCTGGTTGTTATTAATTTCACTGTTTACGAAAATAAAAAGAAAATCAGGGATAGAAACTCAATCACGTGTACAATCTAAAAAAAATAACGCTTTTAGTGATAGAGGCATACAAGACTTTATTCAACTGCGACTGGGGAGTTTCGTATGCATTTCTATATGCATAAAATGATCTGTGCAGGGTGTGTGTGATATATTGTTAATGAAATCATCTGTTTGTGAAAGTCCGGCTTCATTAACTGTTCGGAAAATATCGAGAAAATGGCTATTGTCGCTGAATAAGGCAAACCGTTGGACTGAACGGAAAACTGGCGGGAAATGTCACTCGCAGCAAGCTTATAAGATAGAACACGGTCGGAGTAATAAGCAAAGAATTTAATAGGATCGACTCAGCTTTCTTCTTTCTTTTTATCATTTACATTTTCCCTCTCCCCTTTTCTTTCTTTCTTTCTTTCTTTTTTTTTCTTTCTTTCTTTCTTTCTTTCTTTCTTTCTTTCTTTCTTTCTTTCTTTCTTTCTTCTTTTCTTCCGGCTTTTTATTTGTTTCTACTGCCTGTAGAATTTATTCCTACGCTACAATAATTTTTCATTTTCAATTTACTTATTCATTTTCCTTTATTTTTTATATTTTAAGTTGATGGATTTTTCAAACCTTGCTAGCTTGTTTAATATAGAAATCAGTTTTCAGGTTTATATTTGACTCTATAGTCATGTCTATTTGAGTCTATTTGTCAAGTTGATACTTGAGTTTATAGGCAATTATTGGTTAAGTTTAAACTATAAGTAAATTAATTTTAATTCTGTAAGTAAATATTTGTCAGGTTCGTATATGAGTCTATAGATAAATAAAGGTCAATTTTATACTTGACTCGATAGGTAATCGTTTGCCTTTATACTTCAGATTATAAATAAACATTGGTCAAGTAAATATTGGAGTATATAGACAAATATTAGTCAAGTTTATACTTGAGTCTATAAGTAAATATTTTTCAGGTTTGTATATGAGTCTATCGATAAATACTGGTCAATTATATACTTGAGCCTATAAGTAAATATTTGTCAGGTTTGTATATGTGTCTATAGATAAATATTGGCCAAGTTGATACTGGACTCTATCGGTAAACGTTGGTGATTATACTTGAGCTTATAAATAAAAATTAGTCAGGTTTATATTTGAATTTAGAGGTAAACTTTAGTCTGATTTATACTTGCATTTGCAAGCATCCGTTCAGAAGATTGCCTCTTTTAGGAGAGACATACCCACATTTATATCGGATAATGTCGAGGTATCTGAGATTCTGCTGGCAGGACAATTCTTCAGTGGCAAATACCAATAAAATTATGGACCGAGGGAACACTACAGAAGAGAATTATCATACTGTCATTGAAGGAAGATATATTAGTTGATGTTAGTTTCTCGACAGTATCACCCATGCAGTGTACTGGAAAGGTATGGAAAAATTATGTGTTCAATATATACCAACGAAATAAGGGAATTAACTAAGATTATATAACAGTTGTTGTGAGAAATACTTGCTTTCATCATTAGGCTATGGACTTCTACATCACTTTTAAGCTTGGAAAGTGTGTTCTTGACACGTAATATTCAGTAATTAATTGGTTATAGAAAATAAGTTTAAAGCTTGAGCGAATTTCTCATTCACCCTGAAAAGGTGATGTTTCATCGAGAACTTAAAAAACAAGGAAAACTGAAGATCGTCAAAAGCCTTTTTGAAATAACGAACGCGAAACTGCCAAGTCAGTGACGTATAGCATTAACCAGAAAAACACCCATCATTTTATTTTGCTTATCTTTTTTCACAGTTTGATATCCTTTTCATTACTAAACGCCGAAGCTTGCAAAGTTATCACCACTATGGAATCTAGTATAAATGGGTCCTTAATTAATCCTAACGGAAGTCGCTGAGCAAATCTTACCGGAAGTTCTTCAGATGAGTGCAGGGACGAATTGATGTCCAGCAATTTATCAAAACATTCTTGCCGTGGGCAGAGAGGGGGATGAGTTGAGGGGTGGGGAAGGTGCCATGCCATAGTCGTCTATAGCGTTTTCGGAGCAGCACCTGGTGCAGAGACGATTTCACAAGAGGATGTTACGTTCTTAGGGGCCCTGGGCAGATTTGACATCTTTATTGGAAATATTTGGCAGAAGAAATCATGACATTGTATTCGTTATATTGTTTCATTATGATTACGACTGAAGCCGATGATGATTTGAATTTTCTTTTACTATTCGTTAATATTTTTCGACTCTTGCCATCCTATATTTCTACTTCTTAATTGTTTCCTTTTGTCTTGATGACATAAATGTTCTTCTTCTTCTTCTTCTTCTTCTTCTTCTTCTTCTTCTTCTTCTTCTTCTTCTTCTTCATTCACTTACCGCTTCATCTTCTTTACTCTCTTATCGCTTTCTTCTTCTTCGTCTTCTTCTTCTTCGTCTTCTTCTTCTTCTTCTTCTTCACTCACTTACCGTTTCATCTTGTTTACTCTCTTATCGCTTTCTTCTTTTTCTTTTCTTCTTCTTCTTCACTCACTTACCGCTCCTTCTTCTTCACTCTCTTATCACTTTCTTCTTCTTCTTCTTCTTCTTCTTCTTCTTCTTCTTCTTCTTCTTCTTCTTCTCTCTTATCGCTTTCTTCTTCTACTTTTTTACTTTCTTTTCTCGTTCTTTTTCTTCTTTCTCGCTCTCTTTCCTCTTCTTCCTCCTCTTCTCCTTCACTCTCTTATTGCTTTTTTCTACCTCTTCTTTACTCTCTTTTCTATTTCTTTTGATTTTTTCTCACTCTCTTTTCTCTTCTTTTTCACTCTCTTATCGCCTTTTTCTTCTTCTTTACTCTTTTTCCTCTTTCTTTTTTTTCTTCCTCACTCTCTTTTCTCTTCTTCTTCTTCTTCTTCTGCTTCTTTGCCTTCTTCTTCTTCTCTTCTCTTGTTTTCCACCTCCTCTTACTTCAACTTATTGATATTTCTCACGTGTTTCTTGTTTTCCCTACCGCTTCTTTATTTTTTCTTTTTATTCATAAAAATTAAAATTGATTTTGGATTTAAGAAAATAACTTGGTGAACCCATCGAGAATAAGGTTTCTCTTAGATTAGACGAGTCAGAAAATTAAATTATCCATATTACGGCATTGACTTTCTTTAACAGAGATATTAAATAGTTTTCTCCGTCATAATATTAATTCTGTATGCGTCTCATATTCTTCCCTTGACACGAAACCTCCATTATTATTATTGTTATTATTATTATTATTATTATTATTATTGCTATTGTTGCTGTTGTTATTATTCTTATTATTATTTACTTATTTATTTATTTTTAATAGAAGCAGAAGGAGAATTTCCTAAGATTTCAAAATCTGCTGGGTAGGGACGAAGAGCTTAGTTTCCGGGTTAGAAAGATGACAATGCAAATAAATTCAGAAATCAATCCAAACTGTGGTGTCTGACAATTCTTTCATTAATGAAACTGCCTCATTAATATCTTTATATCTCCATATTTTTTTTTTAAATTGGTTTTTACCCCCCGGGGAAAGACGAAAAAATTTATTTTTTTTTTTTGCCCTCGTTAAGTACCCTAATTGTCTCCTTAGTCTATTTCAATCCTTTCTCGTGGGAAGGTTCGTTCGTAATTTTTGTCTATTCATTGTTATTGCTTTCCAAATGCAATTTACGCATTCGACTCATGGTTTGAGGCGATCTTATAATGGGATATCTTTTAGATATATTTGACAAGTTTGAAAACTATTCCACATAGATATATTATTACTATAAATCTTATAGTGACTATACGTGCTTGAGTCGAAATCTCTGCTTATTTATAACTAGCAGTAGAGCCCGGCGTTGCCCGGGGATGTAACAGTAAGAGATAGATCAAGTATCGACCATCATAAAGATTATAAAAATAAAATTGACAAAGATTATTGTTTAAGGTTGACGGACACGCATGTCTTAATTAGTTTTTTTTTTTTTTTTTTTACGAATTGGTCAAACCCAAACTCAAACAAAAACATTGTTTTCAATCGTTGTGAGTCTACCGATTAAATAGAATTTTATTATAAACAATTGTCTTGTAAATGGAATTTTTAAAGCATTCTGAATGTAAAAATAAAGAAAAAAAGTGTGCAAGACAATAAGAAACACTACCTGCCAAAAAAAAGTGAAGTTTTGTTGAAATCGGTTAAAAAATGTAGGAAATCCGATCCCATATATAAACGAACACACACACACACACACACACACACACACACACACACACACACACACACACACACACACACACACACACAAACAACCTGGGTTTTATAATAAGTATAACTCGATATGAGTTGTCCTCCTTTCATTCTCGCGACAGCGATGCCTCTTAATCGTGTTTTCAAATTGATTTCGTGCAAAAACAATTGTATTTTTCCAATTTTTGGCGCTGTCAGAACCACTGCAATGTAATTTTACGTAGTCCTGTGAAGTTTTGTTGAAATCGGTTGAAAAATGTAGGAAATCCGATCCAATATATAAACGAACAGACACACACACACACACACACACACACACACACAACCTGGGTTTTATGATAAGTATGATGAGTGAATTTAACGTCAACTAGCCTAGGTCATCGAAAGTCTTCTCTCTCTCTCTCTCTCACACACACACACACGCATATATGCGTGCGTGTGTGCGTGCGTGTGTCTGGGTGTGTGTGCGGGTGTGTGTGTCGTAGTATCCGATACAAAAGTGAAGATGGTGAGATAAAGCGGTAAAGCTTATAAACGACGCATTATTTGTCCTAGAAACTTCAATTGTCTTTTTCTGATTCTAAGTACACGATTCCTTTTTGTTTCCATTTTCATTAAAAATTCCTCCTTGCTCACATGGTCAGTCCATGGTTTTCTCCGCATCTTTCCATATAACTAAGACTTACGGCCATATCACATCGAAACACCGGTTCCCGTGAGATCACCGAAGTTTAGCAACGTCGAGTATAGTCAGAACCTAAATAGGTGACCGTATGAGAATACCAGCTGAAGTAAGTTTCGATGTGCGGATGGTGTAATGGATAATGACACAGAATTGTTAATCGGAGAGCCGAGTTCCAATTCCTGTTGTGTTCGCACAACTTACGCTCCAATACCCTTAGGAAAGGTATAAATCTACTTTTTCCTCCCCATCTATGAGTTAATTTGTAAGACTTGTATCACTTTACTTATTATCTCAGAAAAGATTAAAAGAAAATTGCGTATGAAATATTTAGATTTCAGCATTAAATAACCCAGAGAAGTTTATATACGACTAAAGAAAAATAACCAACCAATGACCAGATAACCACATCTCTGTTGCCACAAGATAATCCATGAGGAATCTGGCCACTATTCACTGGCATGTCGGAAGACTGGGATTACATATCAGTTTAGTATTCTTTTCTTGGTTGCTTACGATATAGTTTGCATAGTTTCTTCAAGGCATCTTTCGCGATTTTGATTCGTCTTCAGATTTCAGTGCCACATTTTCCGCCATCTGTTTCAACTCTTACCAGATAGTAAATTTCTATACTTGTTTGATTCGTCTCTAATTTGTAACTCACATTGCTTTGCTAACGTCAAGACATTCTGTCTTTTGTACTTTTCAGAGTCATTTCTTGCTTTCCTTTACTACCTAACTTAAAAGTTTCTACAGACAGTCAGTATCCGCTATCAATATAGTGTCAGCAGTTCGCCAATAAAAATCCTTGTAATTCTCTTAGGATCACCTCACTGCTTTGGCTGACTAAATCTGGCGAGAAGGCCCATGATTGAATTTTTTTGTTCTTTTAATAAATTCACTCCAGAAAAGGCAATAAAGCCACTAAGACGCTAGGAGCTACTAGGAGTGAAAGAGAATGAAAAGACTTCAGAAGTAAGTAGACATTCAATTCTAAACAGAAAACAAGGAATAAACCTCTACTCCTGCTAAAAAAAAACCAAAAAAAAACGGGAAGGAGTGTGAATCGAATGATAGGCGAACCTACCCACTCCAATTGAGGAGAAAAAATTAAATGAATAATTAATGAATAAAATTCTAGAGTCCAGGCGAAGACGTTAAAAGTATACAGTTGAAGTAGAACCGGAAATGCAATCCTAAACAGGAAACAGGGCATAAACCTCCATTCCTGTTCAAAAGACCAGGGAAAGCATTTTCTATTTTCCTGTACTTCCTCTTTTTATATCCGCAGGCAGGTGGTTTTTTCTCAGTAGATTTTATGGTTAATTCTAATACGATTTCAAATTAGATAAAGTTTCCTTAGCAGTTCAAATAGATCTTCGCGTCGTACCTTAACAGAAGATTTTGCGTAGTCTATGAAACATAAATACTCAAGGCGAAGGATTATTAAATGAAGATATAAAAAGCGTATAGGGAGAGATCAAGGATTGTACATTATGTCGATAGATAACGGTTGAACCTCGACTTGAAGTGATTAAGCTGGCGACGATCAGAGAAGCATCCTTTCGATAATCTGTTTCACATTACAGCGGTTCTGGGGAAACAAGCTCTCTGAGTGGAACTTACTCCTTACTAATGGAATACAAAGGGAGTGAGGATTTGTCGACTCAGTGTACGGAACATGGCGGGTCCTAAATATGCAAATAATCGAGCAGATGCCAATTTGGGATTAACTGGTAAAAAGTTTATGCTAAAATATGGAGAATGTAAATAGAATTTGGCGAAAACAAATTATTTTTGTGGTCAGAAGACAAAGGAAAAAGATATGGGGATGACACGTGGAGGGCATTATTTACAGTAACAGAACAAGCGTCGAATAATCACTGAGTAAACAGGAGGGCATCTGTTCCCCTGATTTTTCAATTGATAATTTCGCAGCATTGGGAAGGCGAGAGTCTGGGAACGCGTCACTGAAATTCATGAACCAAACAGTATAAAATCTCTTATGTCAAGGAAAATAATTTGCATCCTAACTTGATTATGACCGCCATAACAGCTGGGAAGTGAGCAAAAGGAAAAAAAATCTATTTACTTCAAGATTTCATCAATTTTAGAGGTCAGGGGTCTCAGGTTCAAAAGTTAATTTATTATCAGAGGGAAGGATTATTATTATTATTATTATTATTATTATTATTATTATTATTGATTGGCGACTTTAGTTCATTATTATGCTATCCACTGCTTGGATGTTCGGGTGGTCAGCGTAACAGCGCAGAAAGTGGAATCGGCTAGCGGAGTTCGAGATCCAATCTGGCTATTTGCCTTCTTTCATTTCCGAACAAATAACGTTGGTAAAGGCAAGAATCCATCTCTTTCAAAACACTGCCGCTAGCGATGGGTTAGATATCAAGGTGGACTTGACACTCTAACCTTAGGTGGCAACCAGTTTAAGAGAAAGGAAAATTCGGAAAATAATAGAAAGAAATTGTTGTAAAATCTTTTAAACAGTGAGGCATTAGCAATGCACACAATGGAACGCATTATTTAACGACGATGATAGTAGTATTGAAAATGAGTATCAAAGTTTTGGTAACACAGACGACGAATTTTATGAATTTGAAGATGAATAAAAATTTTAATAGTAACTGTACTGTTTTGCTTAATTATAATAATTGCTTGATTTTTATTTTGTTTTCTTACCTTTCGATATAATAAAGTTTTTATAGGCTCATGTTCTTTTTTTACCTATTATTGTTGTTTAATTGTAATCATGGCTTGTTTAACTAAAATAATACCTCATAAATATAGCCTAGGCTGTATCATTTACTAATAATTTTACTATTTTTTACTAATTACTAATTTTTTATTGATTTTCCCTCCTGAAATTGGGGTACGTCTTATATGCCGTGAAATACGGTACACTTCTCAAAATGATAGAAAATACCAAAATATTCGTTGTTTCCAGAGATATTTATATCTTATCTTGGAATGTATCCTGTTATTCCCAATTAACCTCCTTTTTTGGTTTTCTATACATGTTCTGTGCATGCAATGTGATAGGTCCTAACCTGGCATCTCGACGACAGTCACTTTCTCAACGACGTGATGTGGCTTCCCTCTGTCTTTTCTACAAATATTTTCATAGCATCTGCTCCGACGAGCTACTTTCACTTGTACCACGACTACATGAATTTAAGCGTGCTACTAGGTTGGCATCTAGGTCCCAGAAAGTGGAATCGACTAGCGAAGTTCGAGATCCAATGTTTTAGGCGTGTGATTATAGTTGGTAATAATGTTATTATTAAGTTTTCAATGTAATTTCTCCTTAAAGAATTATATTCTTAGTGAAGTATTAGTGAAATATATACTTTTATGATAGTGAAATATCGAAACAGTTAAATGTAACCGCATCTTCTACTCCAACAGCTTCTTCTCCCGCACTTCCCAACAGTGGAACTCTCTTCCTCTTACTTGCTTCCCTGAGAGCTATAATCTTCAAATATTCAAACGCAATGTCAATCGACATCTTCTGGTGCCTTGATCTTGTCCTCGTCCTTCTCTTTATCCTTTCCTCAAACACCTTTTTTACCTTTACTCTCAGCCTCTGTAACCCCTTGCGTGCTAGTGGCTCTCCCGCCTTGCTTAGAGTGAAATGCTTAAAAAAAATATGCTCTTTGGATATTTCTTCGGGTAGCATATGTAGAAATACCTTTTTAATGTTCAAAATCCTATATCGACAACCAGAATTTCAATCGCCGAACATTTTCTGTTCGGCTGTGCATCGCCCACTCAACAATTGAAATCGACCAACGGTGGGAAACATTTGTGTAGAGCTATGATCGCCTACGTCTTAAAGGGAATGGCATTGAAAAAATTATGCGAAAAATACTAGAATCATTTTTAAAATGGATATTCTAACATTCAGTTATGTGCCATGCGTGATACACGCTTTGGCGATCATGTATCTTTCGATATATGACTGACGAGGCAGATGTTTCTCTCAGTAGGTTGTCATTTGATTCTGCGCTAGACCAGTTGCCATCTAAGCCTATAGAACCCGGTCTGTCCTGCTATTTACCCATAGCTGGTGGTAGAAGAGGAGAATTCCCAAAGGTATTAGCACGTAAGTGAACGTAACTTTTTTCTATAAATGTCTTTCTTTCTTTCTTTCTCCATGCATTTTTCATTTATTCATTCATTCATTCATTTTGTCTTTGTCGATATCCTTTCTTTCTTTCTTTCTTTCTTTCTTTCTTCATGCATTTTTCATTCATTCATTCATTCTGTCTTTGTCGATATCCTTCGTTCGTTCTTTCTTTCTTTCTTTCTTTCTTTCTTTCTTTCTTTCTCAATGCATTTTTCATTCATTCATTCATTGTCTTTGTCGATATCCTTTTTCTTTCTTTCTTTCTTTCTCCATGCATTTTTCATTCATTCATTCATTCTGTCTTTGTCGATATCCTTTCTTTCTTTTCTTTCTTTCTTTTCTTTTCTTTCTTTCTTTTTTCTTTCTCCATGCATTTTTCATTCATTCATTCATTCTGTCTTTGTCGATATCCTTTCTTTCTTTTCTTTCTTTCTTTCTTTCTTCATGCATTTTTCATTCATTCATTCATTCTGTCTTTGTCGATATCCTTTCTTTCTTTCTTTCTTTTTCTTTCTTTTCTTCTTTTCTTTCTCCATGCATTTTTTCATTCATTCATTCATTCTGTCTTTGTCGATATCCTTTCTTTTTCTTTCTTTTTTCTTTCTTTCTTTCTTTCTTTCATGCATTTTTCATTCATTCATTCATTCTGTCTTTGTCGATATCCTTTTTTTTCTTTCTTTCTTTCTTTCTTTCTTTTTTTCTTTCTCCATGCATTTTTCATTCATTCATTCATTCTGTCTTTGTCGATATCCTTTCTTTCTTTCTTTCTTTCTTTCTTTTCTTTCTTTTCATGCATTTTTCATTCAGTCATTCATTCTGTCTTTGTCGATATCTTTTCTTTCTTTCTTTTTTTTTCTTTTCTTTTCTTTCTCCATGCATTTTTTCATTCATTCATTCATTCTGTCTTTGTCGATATCCTTTCTTTCTTTCTTTCTTTCTTTCTTTCATTTTTCTTTCATTCATTTTCTTTTTCTTTCTTTTCTCCATGCTTTTTTTCATTCATTCATTCATTCTGTCTTTGTCGATATCCTTTCATTCATTTTTCTTTCTTTTCGATATTCTTTTCTTTCTTTCTTTTCTTTCTTTCTTTCTTTCTTTCTTTCTTTTCTTTCTTTCTTCATGCATTTTTCATTCATTCATTCATTCTGTCTTTGTCGATATCCTTTCTTTCTTTTCTTTCTTTTCTTTCTTTCTTTCTTTCTTTCTCCATGCATTTTTCATTCATTCATTCATTCTGTCTTTGTCGATATCCTTTTTTTCTTTCTTTCTTTCTTTTTCTTTCTTCATGCATTTTCATTCATTCATTCATTCTGTCTTTGTCGATATCCTTTCTTTCTTTTTTCTTTCTTTCTTTTTTTCTTTTCTTTCTTCATGCATTTTTCATTCATTCATTCATTCTGTCTTTGTCGATATCCTTTCTTTCTTTCTTTCTTTCTTTCTTTCTTTCTTTCTCCATGCATTTTTCATTCATTCATTCATTCTGTCTTTGTCGATATCCTTTCTTTCTTTCTTTCTTTCTTTCTTTCTTTCTTTCTTTCTTTCTTCATGCATTTTTCATTCATTCATTCATTCTGTCTTTGTCGATATCCTTTCTTTCTTTCTTTCTTTCTTTCTTTCTTTCTTTCTTTCTTTTTCTTTCTTTCTCCATGCATTTTTCATTCATTCATTCATTCTGTCTTTGTCGATATCCTTTCTTTCTTTCTTTCTTTCTTTCTTTCTTTCTTTCTTTCTTTCTTTCTTTCTTTCTTTCTTTCTTTCTTTCTTCATGCATTTTTCATTCATTCATTCATTCTGTCTTTGTCGATATCCTTTCTTTCTTTCTTTCTTTCTTTCTTTCTCCATGCATTTTTCATTCATTCATTCATTCTGTCTTTGTCGATATCCTTTCTTTCTTTCTTTCTTTCTTTCTTTCTTTCTCCATGCATTTTTCATTCATTCATTCATTCTGTCTTTGTCGATATCCTTTCTTTCTTTTCTTTTCTTTCTTTCTTTCTTTTTTCTTTCTTCATGCATTTTTCATTCATTCATTCATTCTGTCTTTGTCGATATCCTTTCTTTCTTTCTTTTCTTTTCTTTCTTTTCTTTTTCTTTCTCCATGCATTTTTCATTCATTCATTCATTCTGTCTTTGTCGATATCCTTTCTTTCTTTCTTTCTTTCTTTCTTTCTTTTCTTTCTTTCTTTTCTTCATGCATTTTTCATTCATTCATTCATTCTGTCTTTGTCGATACCCTTTCTTTTCTTTTCTTTTTTTCTTCATGCATTTTTCATTCATTCATTCATTCTGTCTTTGTCGATATCCTTTCTTTCTTTTATTTCTTTTTTTCTTTTCTTTCTTTCTTTTCTTTTCTTTCTTTTTCTCCATGCATTTTTCATTCATTCATTCATTCTGTCTTTGTCGATATCCTTCGTTCTTTCTTTCTTTCTTTCTTTCTCCATGCATTTTTCATTCATTCATTCATTCTGTCTTTGTCGATATCCTTTCTTTCTTTCTTTCTTTCTTTCTTTCTTTCTCCATGCATTTTTCATTCATTCATTCATTGTCTTTGTCGATATCCTTTTTCTTTCTTTCTTTCTTTCTTTCTCCATGCATTTTTCATTCATTCATTCATTCTGTCTTTGTCGATATCCTTTCTTTCTTTCTTTCTTTCTTTCTTTCTTTCTTTCTTTCTTTCTTTCTTTCTTTCTCCATGCATTTTTCATTCATTCATTCATTCTGTCTTTGTCGATATCCTTTCTTTCTTTCTTGCTTGCTTTCTTTCTTTCTTTCTTGCTTGCTTTCTTTCTTTCTTTCTTTCTTTCTTTCTTTCTTCATGCATTTTTCATTTATTCATTCATTCATTCTGTCTTTATCGATATCCTTTTTCTTTCTTTCTTTCTTTCTTTCTTTCTTTCTTTCTTTCTTTCTTTTTTTTCTTTCATGGTGGATACAGTTTCATCTTTATTTTTTATATCTTTGTCTGTACAGTTAGTATCTGCGTTCCTTTCTTTCTTTCATTCATTCATTTTTCTTTCCTTCTTGGTCGATATTTTTTCTTTCTTTCTATAATAGTTGCCAGATCTATTTCATTGTGAATATTTCTTTTTTTTTTCTTTCTTCTGTCGTCATATTTCTTTGTTTTCTTCGTTAGGTTTTATCGTCATCTTTATTGCTCACTTCTTTACTTTTAAGCAAAATTCGATTCTCCTCCTTGCAAATTTCTTTAGAACTCCGACATATCAAATTTGGGCCCCGATTTTACTTTTGGTCTCATTCTTTGGTTTCTTAGTTTTCATTCATTCTTCCCTTCGCATTCCTACTACTAGCGTTCTTTCTTTCTTTCTTTTATAATGCAGTTTCTTTCTTCCTACCTTTCGTTCAATCATTCTTTCTTTCTTTTATCATTAATTAATTCTGTCTTTGTCGATATTACTTTTTACTTTTATTCTCGGTACAGTTTCATCGTTCTTTCTTTCTTTCTTTCTTTCTCCATACAGTTATTTACTTTCTTTCTTTCATTCATTCATTCATTTTTTCTTGTCGATATTCTTTCTTTCTTTATTTATTTCAGTGTCTATACAATTTTGTTTGTTTGTTTGTTTCTTTCTTTCTTTCGTTTATTCATTCTTTCTTTTTCTATAAATTTCTTTCTTTCTTTCTTTCTTTCTTTCTTTCTTTCTTTCTTTCTTTCTTTCTTTCATTCATTCTTTCTTTCTTTCTCCATACAGTTTCTTTCTTCCTACCTTTCGTTCATTCATTCTTTCTTTCTTTCTTTCTTCTTTCTTTGCTTTTTTAGTTTTCATTCATTCTTCCCTTCGCATTCCTACTACTAGCGTTCTTTCTTTCTTTTTTCTTTCTTTCTTTTATCATGCAGTTTCTTTTTTCCTACCTTTCGTTCATTCATTCTTTCTTTCTTTTATCATTAATTAATTCATTCTGTCTTTGTCGATATTCTTTTTTACTTTTAATCTCGGTACAGTTTCATCGTTCTTTCTTTCTTTCTTTCTTTCTTTCTTTCTTTCTTTCTTTCTTTCTTTCTTTCTGTCTTTCTTTCTTTATTTACTTATTTATTTATTTGTCCATACAGTTATTTCCTTTCTTTCTTTCATTCATTCATTTTTTTCTTCTCGATATTCTTTCTTTCTTTCTTTATTTATTTCAGTGTCTATATAATTTTGTTTGTTCGTTTCTTTCTTTCTTTCTTTCTTTCATTTATTCATTCTTTCTTTTTCTATAAATTTCTTTCTTTCTTTCTTTCTTTCTTTATACAGTTTCTTTCTTCCTACCTTTCGTTCATTCATTCTTTCTTTCTTTTTTTCCTGGTCGATATTTATCTTTCTTTCTTTCTTTCTTTCTTTCTTTCTTTCTTTCTTTCTTTCTTTCTCAGTGATTATCTCCTCCATTTTTTAACCCTTTGTCTCTTTCCACCTGTGATATATTTTATCCAGTTTCATTCATCCTTTTCTTTTCCTTCCAAAATGTCTTGTTACACTGCGACTCCCTTCCCGATCGATTTACTTCAATACACCGAGATATGACCCGCGGCTAGTAATAAAATTATTAAATATTTCTCCTCAGAGCAGTTTACCGTCAAATTACCCACCGACCCATTGGCCGCCTTGGGTCACTTCCTGAGAGATAACCTCCCAGCCACACCACCACTCGGACCAGCCACTTTCGTACTTGTCACTCTTAAATGCATTCAGTTCCGCTTGCCTTCGGAATAGATCTGAACTTAAATGCCTGAGTCTTTTCGACGGGCCACTCCAGAAGACTGAAATTCTACATTTAGTGCCGGAAAATCAGATCTCAGTTCCAATTCCAGTCTGGTTCATTATATTCACTTATTCATAAATAGCCTTTGGAATGGTATGCATACATTTTTTCTCTCCTCTCCGCCGAGATCTGAGTGAGTTAGTAGAACTTGTACATAATTAGTAGAACTTTTATTAGTAAAAATCATTATTATCTCCAACAAATTCTTACAATCTCAAAATGTTTTCTAGCTATTCATCCGTATTCCATTTGTAAGCAGGAAGTTCCACTCGGACAGATTATTTTCCAGAGAACTTCTACTTTGTGGAACAAACTATGCACGTCTTGAACACTACAAAATCTTTTCAACTCAAAGGTCTATCTATCCTACTTATCCTCTTAATTTTCATTTTCTTCTACCCCTCTTACATTCATATAACACACCTAATTCAATAACCCTCTGCATTGGGTGGCTCTTGAGACTTGTATTCAGTGAGCATCAGTAAATGGAAAGTTCATATTTTCATTGATGATATTCCTTAAATGTCTTCTCTTTTAAGGATGTCTATAGTTACCTTTTCTTTATTATTTATTAATTTCCATGCATTCTTGGAAGCGACAAGAGAGTGGTCTCCCGTTGCTTTCTCCATGGCTTTAAACGCCATGTGCCTTTATATGAGATCATGGCTCCTCGAGGAATCGTTTTCCTTCGTTATCTGTTAATTTCCATGCATTGTTGGGATAGTGGGGAGTGGTTTCTCGTTGCCTTCTCCATGGTTTAGAATTTAGAGTTTTCCTTCTCTTAAAGCGGTTGACACTCAAATCAGGACATCGCAATCTACGCCGCTATTTAACGTTAGAAGAGACGTATTCATATTTATTGATGGCATTAGTGCGAAAGTGAATGCAACTGTTGATGCAAGAATTTGAAGTTGGCCTGTCGACTCCACTTTGCCCGTCAGTATCCGATACACAAAACCAGTGGTTCCCAAACGTTTTTTTTTCTCTTGGACACATTTTTGAAATGAAGATTTGCTCGTGCCTCACTTTTTTATGTGATAAAAATTACATTAAAAAAAGGGTTAGAGGGCTAAAGGGCGATAACCGCGGATTCGAAGACAGGACATTATCATTGATAACTCTCTTCTCCAATTTGCGGACCCTAGTTACTATATTCTTAATAATTGATATAATGCAAAAATATCACAATGATAAAATCGGTCAATAATTATCAGCTTATCCCATAAGTTCTGTCCGAATTTTGAATAAAGAAAACAAGTGACCAAATGTTACATTTAATTACAGATTCAATCAACAATGTATTTTCCTTGATTATCTATGACTTCCTGCCATCTATTAACAAGCTTATTAATTCCATTATTGCAAAATTCTTTTGGCTTTGATTCGAAGAACTCACAAATGTCAGTTTTAACCTCTTCCTGTGTTACAAAAGCTGTTTCTTCCAAATGATTCTGTAAGCTACGAAACAAATGGTAGTCTGAAGGAGCAAGATCGATCTTTTGTGACGTGATTCTTTCTGTGTGAGGTCGCGCATTGTTCTGATGAAACATCACCCCTTTTCGATTCACTAGAGCAGGTCTTTTTTTCCTCAAAGCTTGGTTCAAACGCTCTAATTGCTGACAGTATATTTGAGCATTAATTGTTGCATTAGGTGGTAAGAATTCAAAGTTAATTATTCCTTGGCGATCCCACCAGATTGTAAGAATAACATTTTGCCCATGAAGTTCCCTTCTCGGCTATGTCTGGGGTCCTTCTCCTTTACCAAGCCACTGTCTACGACGCTTAACATTTCAATAAAAGATCCATTTTTCGTCACCAGTCACAAGTCTATCCAAAAAAGGTGAAACAAGTTGGCGAGAATGGAGAGAAGAGCAGATGTCAACTCGGGATTTGAGGTTGTTTTCAGACAATTCATGAGGCACCCATTTTCCAAGTTTAGGAACTTTTCCAAGTTGTTGAAGATGACGATGAACAGTTGAATGGTTTGAACTGAGAACCACTTCCTCAACTGATAAAGCAGGATTTTCTTCAAGGGCTGCTTCAGGAAGCTTTTCATCAAACTCAACTGGACGTCCTGTACGATCTTCATCTGCAAGGGTGAAATCTCTAACTCTGAATTTTGCAAACCATCTTCTGCAAGTTCTTTCATTCACACATTCCTCTCCATAAACTGAGTGAATGTTTCTAGCCGCTTCAGCTGCTGAGTTTCCTTTCTTGAACTCATAAAGCATTATGTGCCTCAAATGATTCTTGGGTACTTCCATGTTAGCAGGGTTTTAATCAAACAAAATTTAATTTTATTGTTCTCTGAAATAAGATTTGATCAGTTTAAATGCACCTAAACATAAAAATAATGTTCAGCTCCATTAGACATTATAAAATTCTCTAAATTTCGTTCATTTTAACAAATGTTAAAATTCGGACAGAATTTATGGGATGACCTGATATCTATAACTCTTTATACTGGGACTCATGCATGCAATTACAAGGAATCTATAATAATATTTTAAATTAGGAAATCGTATTTAAATTTGACATGTGAATTTTTTAATCTATTTCTAAATCTTTGATTGTCTTTCAATCATTCTGCCTCACCTGCTAGCCTCTTCCGTCGCATCTATGAGACACACCGCACCTTGGGAACCACTGCACTACACCCTCATCCAATAGATTCGTTAAGGATGGATTCAAGAAAGATGACTATGTAATGTAATGTTTTAGGCATCTGATTATAGTTAGTAATAATGTTTTTTTTTTGTTTTCAATGTAATTTCTCCTTAAAGAATTATGTTCTTAGTGGAGTATTTGTGAAATCAAAGTTATGTCCAGCATTGTTTCGATGCAAAACGAAAAGAACAAATGGGAAACGTATATCAATCTAACATGCTTCCCTTTTATTAAAGCTTCGTCAGAGATATGGGAAAAACAGACAGAAACTCTGAGATTTTCAATTTTGTTCGGTCAGTTCTCATTGGACAGTCATGTAACACGTGCATTAAAACCGCGGAAAATTCTATATGCATATAAGTTTTTAAAGATTCGTGTATGTCTAAGCGGTCATCCTATCGGGTGCCGAGCCATATTTGATCTGCAATTGATATTTAACTTTAATATATATATATATATGAATATGAATTCAATATATATATATATATATATATATATATATATATATATATATATATATATATATATATATATCCATCCTAGATATTGCGTTCAAGCCTGGAACAAGGTGTCGGTGTTGACCTCAGTGTATATTTTTCATATGAATATCACTGTACAATTTATATACTTCTGAATATGATTGAGCGTGTATATATATATTGGATTACCTTAGCTGCATAAACACACGCACACACACACACACACACACACACACACACAGAAACAGAGAGAGAGAGAGAGAAACAGAGAAAGAGGCAGTAAAACAAAGAGAGACAGAGACAGAAAGAATTAGGTTCATGGTCGTTGTTGCACCTGTTAATTTCATTATTAAATATTTCGCCTATGCATCCACACGCGTGTGTGCGTACATATAAGTTGGTGTTTCATGAATATATAATATATATTATATGTGTGTGCGTGTGTTCAAGGGTGTTGTCATGTTTATTATATACGACTTAAAAAAATAAACATAGTTGCAGTTTAACTGAACCTGCAGAGACACACGCATGAATCTGTGCGTTGCGCACGAACACACGCATACAGATCTCGATATGTACATAATCGGAGCACAGTTGATTTCGACACGTAATTCAATCACCTGCAGTTTTATTACTGACACACGCAATGGTCGCTGCTGCGTTTCAAAACACAAACGTACATGCGCACTCGAGCTGTTTCGCTGTACACTTGCGCAGGAACATATCGATGGCGGGTTTGGGAGAGGAGATACCGAATATCAGTGTTGTGTTAAAGGCGGGGCTTTTCAGAACGTCCACGTATTTGTTAGAGTGTCGACTATAGAGAATATATCTGTGGGACAGCGGGGTGGCAGTTTGGCGCTCCCCGAGACGAGAAGCGAGATATTACGGGTAATTACTTG
>CAHIKZ030004782.1:610000-617500 GCA_903632075.3 Acanthosepion pharaonis
CTCGACTCCAGTCAATTTCTCACCGACGTAATGTGGCTTCCCTCTGTCTTTTCTATAAATATTCTCATGGCATCTGTTCTGAGGAGCTGCATTCATTGGTGCCCCGACTGCCTGATTTTAAGCGTGCTGCTAGGCTGGCATCTCGGTCGCACTCTTTTACTGTCGAAGCAGTTAAATATAACTGCCTCTTCTTCTCCAACAGCCTAATCTCTCGCACTTCCCAACAGTGGAACTCCCTTCCTCTTACTTGCTTACCTGATAACTATAATCTTCAAAAATGTAAATGTAATATCAATTGATATCTTCTAATCCTTTGATTCCCGTTCCTCTTTTTATCCATTCCTCACCCGCTATACCCAGTCTTTTCCCTTACTTTCACTCTCTGCAACCCTTTACGTACTAGTGGCACTTCCGTCTTGCTTGGGATGAATTGTTTAAAAAATATGGTAATGGTAATATTAACCGTTTCTCTATAAGGAAACATTTGCATTCATTGACCGCGCAACAAGTACTGCTTTCGTTTGAAAAGAATAAATTCTTTCTCTTAATAAATTTTTTTCAGGAAAATAGGTTTCTTAAGTCCAGTATATGTCATTGCTCTTTCAACTATTGATGGGGGTTTCTTTCCAAACCATTTAATCGAAGCTATATGGAATGTTAACATCTTGATTATGTCATTATTTTCTCTTCAAGTTACATTTGTTAACCATTTTAGTTGTTACTGCTGTAGGTAGTGCTCAACTGATATGGTTTCTCGGTACAGTTCTTTGTGATTCTGTAGCGCCAGTCCCCAATGTCTAAAGAAGGATGTTCTTTTACAAGACTCTTTGGCTTTACTCGCTCAAAGCTATTTTTAACTATTGATCTTAGAAAGCGTCAGTTTAGATATTTCTGAATAGGTTTGGTGCCATGCATAGCATCCATATGAAAATCTCAGCCTAACGAGGCTATTTAAGAACATGTCTCGTGTTTTCAGATTGATATTTTGGTTTTGTAGCAATTTTGCGGTATTGGACAAAACCACCTCTGGCAAAGCCTATTCTATGTTCAATTTTCTACTATTGATAGACCTCAAGTGATGTGGTTTCTGTCATTTGGTACAGTTCTTTGTGATTCTGTAGCACCAGTCTACAAGGTTCAATGAAGGATGATCTTCGCCAAGACGCTCTGGGTTTACTTACACAAAGACTTTTTTCACTATTGACCTTAGGAAGTGGTTGTATGCAGATGACAGTTTACATATCTCTGAACGGGTTAGAGGCCATGCATGACATCCATATGAAAATCTCAATCTGATAATACTATTTAAGAACATTTCTATATAAAAATACTATTTAACATTTCTATATAAAAAATACTACTTAACATTTCTATATAAAAAATACTATTTAACATTTCTATATAAAAATACTATTTAACATTTCTATATAAAAATACTATTTAACAAATGTTAAAATTCGGACAGAATTTATGGGATGACCTGATATTTATAACTTTTTATACTGGGACTCATGCATGCAATTACAAGGAATCTATAATAATATTTTAAATTATGAAATCGTATTTAAATTTGGCATGTGAATTATATATAAAAATACTATTTAACATTTCTATATAAAATACTATTTAACATTTCTATATAAAATACTATTTAACATTTCTATATAAAAATACTATTTAACATTTCTATATAAAATACTATTTAACATTTCTATATAAAAAATACTATTTAACATTTCTATATAAAAAATACTATTTAACATTTCTATATAAAAATACTATTTAAGATTTCTATATAAAAAATACTATTTAACATTTCTATATAAAAATACTATTTAACATTTCTATATAAAAAATACTATTTAACATTTCTATATAAAAAAGAAAATATTTTGATGGGAGACAAGTGGTTATATACAGCTAACAGTTTAGATATTTCTGAATAGGTTTGGTGCCATACTTGACTTCTATATGAAAGTCTTGATGTCTGTAAGTTATCTAAGGACATGATTCAAGTCTTTAGGTTAATGTTTCGGTTTTGTAGCAATTTGCGGTATTGGGCAAAACTATCCCTGGTGTAGGCTATTTTATGATAAATTTCATTTTCTTCTATCGTTAATTTGTTATAACTGATCCATACATCAAGATAATTGAAATGTTTAATATTTTTTAATTCGGCGTCCTGAATTTTTATGATGGATTCACTGCTTTCGTTCCATTTCCAGCTCTTAGATTCCGTTTTATATTTATGTACAATACGATAAAAAAAAGCTAGCGATAAAATCTCTCACAACTAAATAAGATATTTTAAACATTTCTGTTAAAAACAGATGTTATAAGCTGAAATTCGCATAGTATATTTATCTAATATAAATCTATATTTTGAAAGTTTTACCATAATAGCATTTTATGATGAAAAAAAAATTGAATTACAGATGAAAATATGAGTGTAATGTATATTTAACTGTAAATCCTTCCACTTTTGACACATATTTTGATATTTAATGCACCACTTATATACTTAAAAATGTATACCTAGTTTCTTTGTTAACAGCAACTGTAGTAATTAGAAGCTTTCACACCACTTGGTTCCTTCTCATGGGGTTATTTTGAAAGAGTTCGAGCCATGAAACTCGATACACTTTTACCAATTACAGATTGCAGCGAAAATAACTGTCGCCCAGTTACAAGACATTGATTAGTGGCTGATTGCAAGTCAGTCTATGGACGTTAGCTTGACCTTACAGCAAAGGGTGGACAGCTTAACCATCTAACATCAAGCATGCACACAGATAAGTAGATAGTTGTCAATCTGCTTTTATACAGTATTATGCATTAAATATATTAACGTTCTCTCTCTCTCTATCTATCTATATATATATATATATATATATATATATATATATATATATATATACATACAGAGTGCAATCGATCAATTGTCGTCTAAATTATACAAAAATGAAAATAACACCGACATCTCATTTTAACAGATATATTTACCAAAATGACACAAAAATATCTTGAAATACTAAAGAGAATATTTATTCAATAAAATGTCCATTGGCACTCAACCACGGCCTCCAGACTACTTCAGAATCACCTGCATCTATTCTGGACGCTCTCTTTGTTTAAGTTGATAAATGCTACCATAATCCTTGCCTTTCAGTTCATCTTTGGTGTTACAACGAGTTTTGTTGGTCACTCGCTCAACTGCATTCATAATCAAGGGAGTTGCAGACTGGGGAGTTAGTTAACCAAATGTAAGGGGTGATGTGGTTGCAGAAATTGTCTGACTGCCATAAATGGGTTCGCCTTCTACTATATTGTGCAGTCGACAAAACAAAAACACACAACGGGCATGCGCGAAAATAAAATGTAGTTTCAAGGTATATTGTATTTATAAGTATGAGAGATAGAATATTATATATATATATATATATATATATATATATATATATATATATATATATATATATATATATATATATATATATCATCAATATAAATAATATTACTTTAGCAGATTGATGTCATATTCAGTACTCGATATTTTTTGTGATTGTTCAGTCACTCTCCAGAACGTTTTATATATATATATATATATATATATATATATATATATATGTTGTTGAAAAGTTGCTACATTTATAAAGGAAAGGGCTCATTATTGGAGATAGATCGTTTATAGATATATAAAATGTGTAGCTGGGGATCAGCACTGAGTGTCAGTTTCAAGTTTCAATGGGCTTTTTATATATATATATATATATATATATATATATATATATGTGTGTGTGTGTGTGTGTGTGTGTGTGTGTGTGCGTAAATGATTTGGGTATGTAATCCTGAAAGAGTTATAAGTTATGGACATTTGGATAAACCTTCATGGGACTGTTTTAAAAATAATATCAAGTAATTCATTTCGCCTATATGGCTTCATCAGATCGAAGATGAAAAATGTGTTGTGTGCGGATGCATTTGTGTCTGTTTAAAATAATTAAATCTCACATTATTTTCCCAAGCTGTCGTTTCTAGAGAATAAAAAGAGAACAAAAAAAAAAAAAAAAACAAGTGAGTGAATTTAAAAAAAAAAAATCGTTTAACATTTTATATTCTCCGTCTTAAGTGTCCGAGTTTTGAGAATGAAATCCTTCAGAATGGGTAGACAAATAAATAAAAGAAATTGTTTTTATCCATGCGTTCTCCGTGTCGACAGTATGTAATAAATTGGGGGTATGTGATTGACATTTAGAAAAACATTCATGAAAGTATATTTCGAAAATAATATCCGATTATGCATTTCGCCTATATGGTTTCACACACACACATACACACACACACACACACACACACACACACACACACACATATATATATATATATATATATATATATATATATATATATATATGTGTGTGTGTATACAGGGTGACCCCCCCAAAAAACGGGAATTTTTGAAGTGCGTATTGCCAGACATGAGCAAGTGGCAACATTGCGAGACAGTGACCTTGAGCAAGTAAACATTTCGCCATTTAGAATTCAAGATGAAATTCACAGTATCCCAGCTGAGATGTTGTAGCAGTCAATGAGGAATCTCAACAGCAGATTTCAAGAATGCATTCGTACAGGAGGACGCCATCTACAGGACGTAATTTTTAAAAAATGAAAATTCCATCATTGTTTCTTAAATGGCGTGTTTTAAGGTTTCAATTACTATGAATAAAATATTTTTCTTCCATCACTCTTGATTTTATTGGATTGTTAAAATGTTCCCGTTTTTTTTTGGTCACCCTATATATATATATATATATATATATATATGTGTGTGTGTGTGTGTGTGTGTGTGTGTGTGTGTATCTATGTCTGTGTGTGTGTGTGTGTAAAGAGACAAAATTTAAAAAACTGTTAAGACAACGCGTTTCACTTATTTATGGCCGATACCTTCAAGTCGGAATGAGAAACAAACCTGGGTTTTAGGAAAGTGCGTTGGCATTTTCTTGGAAAGGATAAAAAAATAAACTTATCAGATGCTATGGCCAGAAAGTTTTTTTTTTTTTCTTTCTTATTGAAGTCTTTAACATTAACAAGATTTCAAATTAGCCCACTTCGAATGTTGTTTTCACTCGATTTATTTGTATACCAAACTGGGCTGTTATTTCTTTTCTAATTAACCCAATTTAATTTATATGAGCGCAGTTGAGATTAACCGTAGAGGATTGTCAGTTGAGTGCATTTTTATTCCTCGTAAACGCTTTTCTCTTTTAAACAGACTGATACTTATTTATGAGATTTAAAATGCGTTCACATGTGTTACGGTGATCTTCGAATGCGTTTAAATTTTTGTCATGTAATAGAGCCTTGATAAATGCATATAGTTTTCTTAGCAATCTATTGTATAACAATCACTTTAAATGGTCTCATAGTTCACCGTAACACGTTTGAGCACAATTTTCGCCTAATAAATGCCAGTCTGACAAGAGAAAAGAGATCACTAAGAAGAATTGAATGTACTCTGATCTTCACAATTCTCCCAGGGTCAACATCAGACCCGGACTCATATGCAAATGAAACGCTGCTTGGAACAGCTCTTGTCCTGAAGAAAGAGTTGTTTCTAAGCTACTTGTAGAAACTGGGATATGATTACCATCATCCAATCGAAACATCTAAGAGTCAGAAGGTATATTCAAATTGCCAAATGTAATGATTTTCAGAAGGAGTACTGAATTAGGCATGAATTAATGTGTACATGGTTGGGATTTTATCATATATTCGAGTTACTATTTCTTAAACAGAATTTGTTTGAGGGATCGAAAAAATGGAGTTAATCACAAAATAAATGCGGAAGAAAGTAAAAAGCTGTAAAATATCTGAAACCACAACAAAACTTGTGCTTGAGAAAAGAGAGAGGTGAAAAAAAAAACAAATTTCGCAAGGCATTGTATTCACATCCTATTCTGCAGACTATCTCCTAGCCCTTATGGACCTCAGCAGCTACCAGCATCTTGAAAAAGAAGCACAATGCCTTCACTTAATAACCACATCCGTCACTAGTTGGCCTGTAAAAGAAGTAATTTTTTTTTTTAAGCATTACGCCCCGTGCAAGGCGTGAAGCCACTAGGATGCAGGGGGTTGCAGAAGATTTGGAGCGAGAACAGATAGGAGTGATAGAAGAAAGGAATGAGGAGAGGGATAGTGGATAGATCAAGGTAACTGTAGATGTCGATTGACATTACATTTGAATAGTTGGAGATTATAGCTCTCAGGGAAACAGTAATTGGGGAGGGTGTTCCACAGGCGAGAGGTGCGAAGTATGAAGCTATTGGAGTAGAAGAGACGGCTACATTTAAATGTTTCTACAGTGTAAGGGTGGGAGCGGAATGCCAGCCTCGTAGGGCGCTTGAATTCGTGGAGGCTGGGAACCAGTGAAAGCACCTCATCGGAGCAATTACCATGAAAGTATTTGTGGAAAAGACAGAGAGAGGCGACGTCGCATCTTTGAGAGAGTGACTGTAGACGAGACGCCAGATCTGGGCCAATTATATTACATATCCGTCACTGGATCTTATCAAGAACTCCGAGGTAAACAGAAGGTGCCCCAGACCATATATCGCAGCAATACTCTATGAAAGCGTATGCTTGCATTTTAATTCATTCTTAGGCCACTAGTGGTTCTGGATAGAGCTATAATGCCTTCTTATCGTTCACTTTTATTGGCCTCATCCTTTACCTACGGACTCTATGCCAGTCTTCCATTGATCTCGTCAGCTATCAAAGAGCCTGCAAAAGGAGTAGAAAGCATTCTCATATCTGTTCTTTACTGACCTCATCAACCACCAGCGTTCTTGTTCTAGAAATGAAATGTTTTCTTATCCCTATCCCAGAATGACCTCATTAGCCACAAACGGCCTGCAATGCAAGTGGAATCTTTCTTAAATCAGCGTCTTATTAGCTTTATCAACCACCACCGGTTTTGTTCTAGTAGTGAAATCCTTTAAGCTTGCCCTTAATAACCTCCTCATCCACCAATTAACCTGAAACAGAAGTGGAATGTCATCTTATTCTTGATATTCAATTCATCATATATCAGTAAGCCTACAACAAAAGTAGAACGCCTTCTATTGCTACTTCTTTCCTGACGGCATCAGTTACCTGTGTCCCTTCTTCTTAAGTGGAATGCCCTCTTATAAGCCAGGTATTTTGCATCATCAAAGGGCCAGCTAAAGAAATGGAATTCCCTCTCACACCAGTATATATTGGCATCAGTCAATAAAAGGGCCTGGATAGAAGCAATCTTATGTCTCTCTTTTATCGACCTCAGCAGCTATCAGGGTTCTTTTTTTTCTATAAGTGAAATTGTTTCCTTTGTTAGTGTCTTATTTACTCCATCAGCTACGAACGGGTTTTACTCCAGAAAAAATGCTTTATAAGATATTTGTTCTTCATTCAAAAGGGAAATCTTTAAATCACACCACATTATTATCATTGATTTTTGAAGTG
>CAHIKZ030004782.1:622500-640000 GCA_903632075.3 Acanthosepion pharaonis
TATTGTGTTTTATTATTTTAAATATTTTAAATATATATATATATATATATATATATATATATATATATATATATAGTGGGGAAAACACATAAACGTACACAAACAAATAATTAATTTGTTTTATTTACAACTAATGAATAAGCGTACTTTTCATATAATTAACTGTACACATATTCATAACAGCTGAATATGCATAGAAAAGAGAAAAAATGATTTAATAGAAATAAATCCGATTTATCTATTTTAATGCGTGAAAAAATTAACCATACAATGCAAATTTCAGAATTTAAAACTTTTAAATTGCTTAAATACTCTAGATTATTCAAGTGGAATACTCTAGAATGTCCCAATAATATTATCAGTAGTTATTTTATCATAAAAAATTACAAACAGTTAATTATATGAAAAGTATGTTTATTCATTAGTTGGAAATATGATCAATTAAAAATTTAATTAAATATAATTAATTAAAAATGTAAGAATATTTTTTTTCTCCCCGCTGTATATATATAAATGAATGTGCGTATGTGTGTCTGTGTTAGGGCCATTTATACTGTTGGCTTAATTTTTTCGGAACATTAAAAAAAAATGTTGGATAATCGGTATCTAAACTGGTTTCCACATTAGGCTTGCTTGATGAGATAGTTCTCTGGACATTCAGCAGGATAATAAGTAAAACGTGTTAAAGGGTGGATGAAACGTGTAGATTGGTCAGCGGTCATCTAGTACAAACTCGTATACATATGTGCACGGTGTTCTATCTCTAAGAAATATATATATATACTGCGCCTCAAGAGGAAGCAGAGAGTTCAGAGCTCAGTCCGAATATATACTTCTCCAATTAACAAATAGTTCATGTAACCTTTTGCGGGTGGCTGTGAATTATAAATATTAAGATTCTAAGTCATTTTTTTATTAGTCACTTGGCCATGTGGGATTTTTATTACTAACGCCATTTTGCTTAGTTTTGTCGGAAATAATAAAGAATAGACTTACGTGAGTGGAGCGGCGATGCCGACCGGAAGTCGTAAGGCGTGAATGCCTCATTCTCCTCCTCTTTAGTAGCCTTCTATTTGAACTGGCGGAAGAGGTGAGGGCAGAGGTAGAGCGTATGTAAATATAAATATAAACGTGAACATTGAAGTCAACACTCCAGAAGCGACAGGCATTATATATATATATATATATATATATATATATATATATATATATATATATATATATATATATATATATATATATATATATATATATATATATATATATATATATATATATATATATATATATATATATATATATATATATATATATAGGAGTGGATGTAGAAATATCTAGGTTGGTATCCAGTCATGTTGTAAACCTACTGAGTGTGAGAAACATGTGGTCTTCATGAGGCCATCTCTCTAGCAGGGCTACGGTCAAATGACGCTGAAAACACCAGTTGCTGTAGTCCAGTGGTTCTCAACCTTATTTTTTATACATGGATCACTTTTACTCTTAATTTGTTTTGGGGTTGATGTCCATAACCATTCGATGAAAAAAAAAGCTTACATTTTACTAATAGATAAGTTTAGGAATTGTATTATAGAAATAGTAATATGCTTTATTTTGAATTAAAACTAATTTACTGAAAATAAACTTGTATTTAACAACTAGATTCTGTGGAAATTTATGAACGTAAGTAAAATAAATTAACATTATAACTGTTATGGGACCTTACCAATAATAACATAGTGGACTATTCCATACGTAATAAATACTGCGCCTCAAGAGGAAGCAGAGAGTTCAGAGCTCAGTCCGAAGTCGGGCGACCGGCTGATCGGCTGATCGGTTGAACTCTCTGCCTTCGGGCGGGGAGGAACCCGAACGAGGCTACGCCGAAGGGCGGATTCTCTTTCGGGGATGTAAACCGACCCTGAACCCGTTTATACTGGTTGAAAGGGCATATTTTTGGCCAAGCCCACGGGCTCAGAGATCCCACGTTAAACTGGCCTTGTGCCACATGATGCCCTCGTGGGTGGGGGTGACTAAATACCGTTCAGTCTGAAGTCTGGAGTGAGGTCCGTCAGGAGTCTGTCAGTCAGTCAGAGCGACTGAGTCAGTCAGTCGAGTCAAGAGTCGAGTCAGAGTCGCGTTCAGACAATTACTACAAGACATTGGAATAGTGATACTGGTCGAGACAACATTGTTCCCCCTACTAAGCCTGATTGTTCGTACTAACACTTTCTAATTCTCTCTATATATTCCTGCTTGTAATATATCTGTGTTATTCCATATCCGCCTTCGAGTTCTTCTTTATTGGTTCTACCTTGGACTATCACCGTGGTACAAGGAATCAGACCATAACAATAACATAATAAACATTTTAAAATATATGACTAATTAATAAATTTAAAAAGTGCATATTTATTCTACGAGATCCATGTGGTTGATGCTGTCCTGCGAGAGTTTTTTTTTAAATATTCGGCTCCATCGATATCAATAATAGTCAAAGATCACACCTTTTGACAATGTCGTGTCTATTACTATATTAATTAATTTCTATTAATATATTAATATTTTATTCTATTAATATTTAAAATTAATATTATTATCTATTATTAATATATTAAATTAATCCTTCATATATACTTTTTTCGGTTTTTATTCAACTTTTACAATCCAGTAGAGTAAAAAGGAGGCTTGACCTCGTTTTCTGCTAGTTTTAGGGTTGTTTTTCTGTCATTTGTATTTTAATATGGCCTAGATTATTTTAGAAATTCCAATTTTTATTTATAAGTACCATTCCGAGGTGAAATTGCTCTATGGACCGCTAAAATGTTACCAAAGACCCTCTGCTATTTTTTTAGTGTATGGAACTCCTAGTAATGTTACATGGACTTCCCGGGGTCATATGGATCCCAGTTGAGAACCACTGCTTTAAGTGATCACTTATGTTAGGCAGCGTCGAGCTAGGCCAGTACTTAGATAGAGGATCGCTTGGGAACACCGGGTTCTGTAAGCAAAAATATAAAACCCGAAATATGTTCCGGCTTTAAATAATCTACAAACGATTGATAAACTGTAAAAAACAAATCGATCAACCCAAGGAGAGGGGAACTCAGATACCAATGATATGACTAATCTAGAGTGGTCTCCCCTTGTTTTATTACTCTCCTCTTTGAGAGAGCTATTTCTGCTTACTGGGACTATAAAAGGACACTATACACGAACCTTGTATTCTCAGTTGAATAAAGCTTTCTTAAAGCCTATACCTGTGTACTTTTGTCATTAGAACCATATCAATAATTTCTTTTGCATCCAGTGATGTAGACAAGTTCTTATTTTTGAACAAATGCATTCGAAGTTCAGAGGCTGGGATTAGCTCTGTTTAAAGCGTCTTCTCACTTAAAAAATGCTTCATGTGCAGGTATAGCTTGATTTCTTTTAACATCGGGAATAGCTACATGCAATTTATATTCTGATAGCTTCTTTTTTCGCACTTCTCGCTTGTGGAACTCACTTCCGGTTTCTTGCTTTCCTGTCACCTACGATTAACCACACCAAGAACAAATCCTTTAAATGGCGACAGTCTTAGTGAAATCTGTACGCATGATAAGCATATGTGTTTGTTCGTGTACGTGTGTGTATATGTGTGTGTACGCGCACGCGTATATTTTATTGAAAAGTTATATATTTCATTTTTAATTATATTTTTCTAGTTAATGTGTAAGTTATCGCACGGCTGGATCAAATATTTGGAGAAAATATTTGCTAGAGTCGCTTCGATCATCCATAATCATTTCCAACATTGAATAAATATATTAAATTATAATTAGTTTTTATATGTGTGCGCATGCGTATGTGTTTCTATGTGGGTTGCGTTCACTTGTATATATATATATATATATATATATATATATAGAAAAAGTTTCAAATTAAAAATTATAATGTTTTATTTTATGAAAGTATTTATTTATTTATATATATATTTGATATTTCAAATTGTCCTCAATTTTTATCAGAAATAACTGTTTGTTACAAATAAATTAAAATTACTCTTTATTTCTGATGAAAAATTGAGGACAATTTGAAATATCAAATATATATATAAATAAATAAATACTTTCATAAAATAAAACATTATAATTTTTAATTTGAAACTTTTTAATTTGAAACTTTTTTTAATTTTAATTTGAAACTTTTTCTATATATACATATTAAGAAAGTATACGTGGCTTCTCATTATGCTATATATATATATGTATATATATACATTGGTTTATGTTATAAATACAGATGTTCACAAATGTTCACTACATTGGACATCTAATGAAGACGAAACATTAGCAAATGGCGTGCAAAACTAACTTGAAAATGGTACCTACGATGCAGTAATCCCTTTCTAACCAATCAGAAACATGCATCTTTTATAACCAATCAGAAACATACATCTTTTATAACCAATCAGAAAGAGAAACAAATATATACTTCTCCAATTAACAAATAGTTCATGTAACCTTTTGCGGGTGGCTGTGAATTATAAATATTAAGATTCTAAGTCATTTTTTTTATTAGTCACTAGGCCATGTGGGATTTTTATTACTAACGCCATTTTGCTTAGTTTTGTCGGAAATAATGAAGAATAGACTTACGTGAGTGGAGCGGCGATGCCGACCGGAAGTCGTAAGGCGTGAATGCCTCATTCTCCTCCTCTTTAGTAGCCTTCTATTTGAACTGGCGGAAGAGGTGAGGGCAGAGGTAGAGCGTATGTAAATATAAATATAAACGTGAACATTGAAGTCAACACTCAGAGGCGACAGGCTGTTTCATGCTAGACGCAATCGTCAGGCGTTCTGACGATTGCGCCTAACTCAAGACAACCTCTGATTGTTGACTTATCTTATATATATACATATATATAGGTATATATATATACATATATGTATATATATATATATATAGATAATATTAGTGGAAAATATACATACATATGCAAAATATATAAATACCCATACATGTATATTTTCAGAAAAAAATTCCAAGAGGAAGAATCCAGGTAGAACTCAATGTCTAGGACAGAGTAAGGATATAATAAAAAGGCTTAAACACTAATATTCCATGATCATAATTTATTCCATTGGAATCGTAAATACGATCCAATTCATCAGACCTACAAATTCAAAAAGAAAACAGAAAAAAACCACTCCGGAAATAAAAACAGAATTTAGAGAGAGTGTAAGTATGAGGAGGAGGGAGATTAAACATTAACGGAGGGAATTTTAGGAGAGGTGGGAGGAGGGGTTTAAATAAGAGAAAAGGATGAATGTTGACGGATGTCTAATGCATAAAGATACATTTAGATACATTTCGTGGTGACATACACACACTATAGACAATTTAATGTTAGAATAGGAGAGAGGGAAAGACGAGGTGGGGGAGAGAGATGGGACGAAGGAAAGTAAAATTGCGTTTACTTAAAGGGCCGCTTTGTAATTGAGAAAATTTGACAAATTTAATATCGACTACAGGCTACAAATCAAATATAAATATATGAAGATAAATATAACGATTATCTAATCCAGCAAGGACCTATATTTCTATGTTCAAAAACACATGCGAATATATATATATATATATATATATATATATATATATATATATATATATGCGATGATGGCGTTATCTCTGCAGTTGATGACTTTTTTCACTAAAAGGATGAAAGTTTTTTCACTCATGTTATTCAAGCACTTAAACACTGATGGAAGAAATGTTGGAAAATAAACCGCATTTGGCTACATTCCATGAGAGTATCTCGAGAAAGGCAGAAATCCATCTCTTCTCCGCTAGTTAAATACCAGAGGTAGACTGAGCTTTCGAGTTTTGGTCTGTGGCCATTCTAGGAAAAGGCAACGGAAAGCTTCTCTATTTTTCCCTAGAAACCATGGAACTTCAGTGACAGTAAAGAAACGTAATCTATGATTGCCTACGTCCTGAATGAACGAGACATTTAAAAAAAAAGAAATTATCTCATAGCCATTTTAAAAAATAAATTATTTAAAACACATACCGTGTGGTAGGGAGCGCTTCTCTTCTGAATGCCAAACGTCTGCTGAGAAATGAACAGTGACGAAAACCTTACTGGTATCTTAAAGGCCTTTTCCGGGAGTCACTTTACTTTCTTTTTTTTTTTAGTACTTGCGGCATCAATAAAATAAAAATAAGTTGAAATCTAATACAGAAACCGGTGCGATTTTACAAAGGAAAGTACGTGCGTTGTTGACCCTTTTGTTTGATAACCCTATCCAGTGCCGCCATCTGTGCTTTGTGGATTCGTGAGCTATCGCCCCAACAGCGATCTTCCAAGGAACGCTGGCAGCAGTTTGGTAGTGGTGATACTAATGAGCTGAACGGCAGCATTTTATGATACCGATTTGATATTGAACTCCAGAAGTCACGTCGCCGATTTCGATTCCTCTCTCCCGACAACCCTTTAACAACTACAAACAACCCCATTTCATTCCATCCGCTATCACCTGCGTTTTCAGAGTCCTTGAAGAATTGTCTTATTTAGCCTCTTATCAATGCTCTACATTCTGCCAAGCCCCTGACCCATCGTACAGTATTCCATCCATTCACGTCTTTCACGCTTCGATTTTCAGGGACTCATTTGTTTCTTCAGCTGAAATAGATACTGTCTGATGTACCAACTTCAGATAGGAGTTCTCCACAGCTGCAAAGAAAAGATTATATCACGAAAAGAGAAACGAGAAAAGATGATAATCGCCATGTCAGCTCTTTTATATAGATGTTTTTTCGGAAAATAATGGCCGATTTTATAGCAGAATTTATCCGAAGTGCAACGTCATATATACTCAATATTTCTCTAGTCTAAATATATATTTTGTAAAATTAACTACTCTTCTATAAATCTGAGATGTGTTTCATTTCACAGATAATAATTTGCCTCTTTAATAGTCCCAGAAAACAGAAGAATTATGAACCTTTTAGATTCATACCTTTGCCATGGTATTTGCACTAGCTGGAATTAGAACTCCGATTAACAGTTCCGAGTTATTATCCACTAGGAGCATGACCCGGCGTTGCCCGTGCTTGATTCAAAATCGTACGACTCATACAGCAATCGCTATCACTTAAAATATTTTTGCCCTTCCTTGCCTCTAAAGGAGTGCCCTTTGCCGTGCCGATGTTGCTACATGCCTTACTTCTTGCCTATCTCACAATGCGAATTTTTTCTAAGCTCTATACTAAACATTAAATCTGTTACGAAAAAAGAACTAAACAAAATGGACACAAAACGATCAGCTTTAAAAAAGGACTCGTAACTGGAAAAACCGAATGAAAAAAGAATGTTAACAACAAATACTTTTTCACACCCAACGTAGCGATCGATGCTAGTTAACATTCGTGTCAGTCAGCTGTTGGCTCTCACTCTGACCAGTACAAAATGGCCGCAAACTACATGAAAACTGTCGTAGAAGCATGAAAAAAATCGATTATTTCCACTATCGATGGGAGTTGGGAAATGCAAAGTCGGTCTTGGCCTTCCCGCTAACTTGGAGCATGTGCATGCAAATTTTGGTGCAAATCCGTCGAAAATTGCGGTCGTGCATTCATTACACACACACACACACACACACACACACACACACACACACACACACACACACACACACACACATCCTGCCTTTTATAGATAGAGATTACATCCAAGCTTATAGCACCTGAATTTCCTAAGCTGTCATCCATCTAGATACTGACCAGGCTCGACGTTGCTTAACTTCGGTGATCGTATGGGAACCGGTGCTTCAACATATGACCGGAAAACATTCTTATTTAAGCAATGGATGAAGATACGATACAATAAATAAATAAAGTAACTCAGCGTATGAGTCGCAGGTTTTAAAACGTATACAAATCGGCTCAATTATGATTTTATTAATAATTCTCTTGATTTAACCAAATTACCTCATGGAAGGCATTAAAGCCACTAAGACACAAAGGATTACTGAGTGTGGAGTAATAAGAAAAAAAAAAGGAACATTATTAAGGAGCAAGAAGAATAGAAGACTAATAAAAAAGACAGTAGATAACGATTGAAATTGAATTTATATTTTTGAAGATTAAATTTGGCTGGAAAGCATGGAACCAGAAGAGAGTTCCGCAAGCGAGAAGTGCGATAGAGTTCAATTAGAATTGATGAGACCTTACCGCTAATCTAGCAGTGCGCTTAAAGTCATAAAGTCTAGGTACGATAGTGAAGAGTTCACCAGAAAATATTTACAGAAAAGGTATCGTCATAGGGTAAGTACATTATCACGGTGGGAAAGTGACTAAAGCTGAGATTCCAGGTTAGGACAAATAGTATTGCAGATTCTTCTTTGGATTTTATCAAGAATTTCTAAAAAAAATAAAAAAATAAAAATAAAAATAAAAAAAAACAGCAGGAGCACCGGACCATATGTAGCAACAATATTCAAAGTATGGACGGATGACAAACTTATAAATATTTCAGATAGATTCAGGGGAGAAAAACAGTATAGCATGATAGAGTGAACTAACTTTCTTAGCAGTAGACACAGCAATTGATTCAATATAATCTTTCCACTTCATGTCAGCCGAGAATGTAATGGGTTTGAAGAATCTGATGCGTACAAAGTATATTGAAGGCAAGGAGGCCTGAAGGAAACATCGAGTAAGCTACGTAACGAGCTTGTGTAATTGGATGGCAGAACAGAGTTTGGGAAGATAGTAAGATGACAAACATTGCCTTGAGCTACAAAGGAAGTTGTAGAGAGCTATGATCACCTACTCCCTGAAGGACATGGCACACAAAAGAAAAAGAAAAAGAATCATTCGCATCAAGATAATATCGATCCTAATAGTGTATAATAATTAAATATTTTAATGATTTGGCAGTAAATTTATTCTGTCACGATTAAAAGTAGGTTTACTTGAATCGACAAATTGCCTGCAGACGTTTTCAAATGGTCCGATTGTGTGTGAATCTGCTCTTACATATAATATAGGCTTTGATTTGGTTTGTTTAACGGCATATCAAATCCTTATGGGCCATTTAATGCTGAAATTTTATTTTCTTGTGAGTTTTGGGGGTTTTTTTCTTTTCAAAAAATGTATTGCTGGTAATTTTTTTTATATTCTTTTAATATGAAAATATATTGCTGGTAATTTGTTTATATTCTTTTACTATGAAAATATATTGCTGGTAATTATTTCTTTTTATTATGAAAATGTATTGCTAGTAATTTAAAAAAAATTACTATGAAATTCGTATTGCTGAGATTATTTTATTTTTTATGTTGAAAATCTAGTGCTTCTATTTTTTAATTTAAAACCATGAAAATGTATTTTTAGTGATTTTTTTTTTTACTATGAAAATGTATTGCTGAGAATTTTTAAAATCTTTTTTGCTATGAAAATGTATGATTGATATTTAAAAAAAAAATTTTTACTATGAAAATGTATTGCTGGTAATTTTTATTTTTTACTATGAAAATATATTGTTAGTAATTTTTTCTCATGTATTTTTATCTCATGTTTTGACCCCATAGCTGCGACCCTTACAAGTGCTACCACCGCATGTCAAAATTGACCTGAGAACAATAGCAATTAAGGAATGGTTCTATGCTCTTCAAGTGATCAGAGGCATTGTTGCAGGATGTTGTTTATTGTTATACTCAGGACGATATAATATAAGGAATGTTGGAGAGGAATCTCTATGTCTAATCAGTTTTTGACGGTTTTTGTGTGACGTTATTTCTTTTATCCTGCAGAGGGATAATATCCTTCACGTTCATTACTGTTTGCTAACTTGCTTGCAGCTTCTGTTACAGTGTGAAACCATAACAATAAGACATTGCTGTGTTCAGGTAGCAAACGGTTGTAATGGTTTGCTCCATTACAACACGACGAAACGATTTGAATTAAATATTTGAGCTGATTTAATTTTGAGGAAGGATTAGCGGGAAGCAAGTTTGTCAGACCAAAGACAGCAAAGTTTCTTGATTGTCATTCAGAAACTACATTTAAAGAGCAAGAAGCAAACGATTATAACGAAGGTGATTTTTTGTTAAAGAACTTTTCATCAAGTCTCAAAAGTGTACAAGCTTCCGATTTTCAGTCAAGTACCCAATTCTTTCCTTTTTTTTTTTTAACTTTGCCAAAAGTTTTCCGACTGTTGTATGGGTTACTCTCAGTTTGTCTCCTACTAATGCCAGAGTGTTTGTTTCCACGGCTGTTTTCTATTCTTCCTTCTCAAGTGACGACTTGTGAACACGCCCAGACTTATCTTGGAGATCAGAGCCAAAGTTTGAAATTAATGTCGCAGAGTTCGTTTCTGGAACTGATATCTGTCTCCAAGTACTGTTGCTTCAACAGCGCAAAAGCCGATCTTGAAATTATAGAATATAACACATGGACATATTTATATTTGGTTCGATAATCTGTACAAAAAAAAAAAGGAAAAATAATGAAAACATTCACTCCACACCCAAAAGAAGATTCAGGCCTTTAAAATATAAAGATATACGTATAAAAAGAATGGAACAATGAGAGAAAACCAATCACACTGAAGCAATGCACACTGGCCTTTTTATTAACTTACCGTAATTTCTCGAAAATAATACGCACCCATAAATAATATGCACACCAAAAATGATCCAAAAATTAAGAAATATATCTATCCCTGTGCATAATGCGCAGCTAAATAAATTTTGTCAAAAAAAATAATAATAATTACGAAGCCATTTTGTCGACCTTGACATTAAGAATAAACTCGAAACTAAGCGACTAAAATAATGTTGAAAATTACCCTCCAGTTTTCCCGATAAATATAAAGTTTTGTTTTATCGCCAAAATATCGTTAAAAAGTGCGAGTTATAGTGCAAAATTTAAACAAAAAATAATAGAATTAGCAGAAAGAATAGGAAACAGAGCTGAAGCAAGAGAATATGAGTTGAATGAGGCTAACATACGTTTATGGAGAAAGAATAAAAATGAACTAAAAAAAAAGTGTAAATCAAGTGCCAAACCTATAGGTAGAAGAAGAAAAATTCAATATCCAGATATAGAACAAAGTTTAGTTGAATTTGTTTGATATATCTCTTAGGAGAAGAACAGCCATAGCCTAGCGTTTGCCTGATGACTACGAAGATAAGTTTTGAATTTTCTGCGTTTAGTTATTCGTCTAAGAAAAAAGCACAACTATCCTTTAGGCTGTATAATTTTGAACAGGACGAAGATAATATTGTGAATGATAATTTGTGAGATTACACAATTTAGAGATTCTGTGACCTTTACCTAATGGAAAAGTAATGCTCTTGCAAAGAATGGATAACAATATATATATATATATATATATATATATATATATATATATATATATATATATATAGATATAGATATAGATAGATAGATAGATAGATATAGATAGATAGATAGATAGATAGATAGATAGATAGATAGATAGATAGATAGATAATATTAGTGGTCAATAAATATATATCACAATCCTCACACTTATTCCATATGTGGCCTCCTTTGTAAATCACTTGCAGGTCTTAAATGCCACTTAAGATTATCGCACAAAATTTCATAACTGAATCAATAAGCTGTCAGGTATATATATATATATATATATATATATATAGATAGATAGATAGATAGATAGATAGATAGATAACTATACTCGTTTTGAAAAAGCCTCGAATTTTTGATTTGCCAATAATCAAATCAATCTCGAGGGAAAAAAAGGTTTTAAAAAAAGAAAGAGCTGGAAACATGAAAGTCTGTCGAAAAAAAATCGCACAGATACAGGTTTGAAGCCCAAGTAAACAACTAACTAAAAGAACTCAATACAACCGTAGAGCAGACCTAGATACAAACTTTCCCTGACGATCCATTTAGGTGAAACCTGGGTAGGTTTGTCTGGCTCACTAGGTCTATCTATCTATCTATCTATCTATCTATCTATCTATCTATTTCAGTTTCTTCATATCTATCTATCTATCTATCTATCTATCTATCTATCTATCTATCTCTGCCTGTTCATTATCTATCTATCTATCTATCTATCTATCTATCTATCTATGTATGTATGTTGTGGTAGGATCCACCTAATTTGCATAGTGGAGTACCGACAATATAAATATGGTTGGTACCGGGAAGACGAGGGGAGGAATCAAGAGATTCAATCCAGAGACTCTGCCCGACTGCGACTAAGTCAACACATTCTCCAGGAACGGTCTTCCCAAGAATATACAAAAGGCTATATGTAAATATTGTGTACCTTTCTTGTTTCAATACATTTTGTTCTAAGTACATTTTGTGTTGTATTATTATTCCTGCATTAGTCAAGTTTCAATATATATATATATATATATATATATATATATATATATATATATATATATATATATATAGCGTGTAACAGCAAAATTGTTTAGTTGTTAGATTAAGCTTTGAACCGTTGTATCTTAGAAATGATTAAATATATTTTACTGGAATTTTCCGAGGTTTTTATAACACTATTGGACTCTACTTTGAGAAATAACGATGTATAATTACTCTTTAAGCTTAACAGAAGAATCTTGCTGCAATCGATCATAAACGAATATGACAAGTTCATCATTAATTAGTCATAGCTAAGAATCAGAAGCTGACGGAAGTCTGAAATAAAGTTCATAATAGCATACATACACACACACGCGCGCGCACACACACACACGCACACACACACTCATATATATATATATATATATATATATATATATATATATATATATATCAGGATCATTTTCCAACTTATTCAAGATGATCTTCGTCCTTTCTACCTTCTAATATTCTGTCCTGTAGTAACAAGTTGCCTCATAGGTTTCACGTACGATTTCATTTTCAAGTATATTTTTACCACTCTTTGGACTATCCTTGCTGAAACTCCTCTCTAACGTGCCAAACATCTTATGAATTGAATCTTTTCTAATTGATCTCTTCAGCTTAAGTTGAAATGATGATCCTTCTTCCTATTGTGACCTCCTGACCCATTTTTCCTCTCTACTGTTTTCTCTTTTTTTAAACATATTCGCCATTCTCTTGATGGTCTTTGAAGATGGGAGTCGGGGTATGAATATTGGTACCATTACTGAAGGCCTGAATGATCATTTTCCTCTTACCATTTCTCATTTGTGAAGACATCGTGGGGCTGACACAAAACGATTTCAACCTGTTCTCTTTCTAGCAGAATTGCTTTTCAAAAGTTGACTGCTCTCTTTAATGAGTGTGCCTTTGACAATGTTTACGGGAAAAGTGCTTATGATATCACAAAAGTACTGAAAGAATTAATCTTTTTAGCATTAAAAAGTTATGTCAGGTAAGATAGAAAGCAAGAGGGAAAAAATAAAAACAGGCGAAAAAACAATTACTTTTGCAGATACAAGTCTTCTTGTTTAACCCATAGTTGAGTGTAAGAGATGGATTATCAAGGGGATTAGCGCGTGAGCTAATGTAACGAACATAACTGGAATTCGAACCCGGCTCCCTGATATCAAACTCCGATTCTCTGTCCATTACACCACCCGCACATCTCTTATAGGACTAAAAGACAGTGTCCCAAAATCTTGGAAAAGTTTGCATTAAATTAATATATTAGAAATGTCTCATGACATGAACCCATTTTGTATCAGTGTACATTTCGTATAGTTTAACTTATTTTAATATCTTGATTACTTGGGAGAGGGTAGAATGACAATGATAGAACAGAATTATAGGAGACAGAAGATGGCGATTGACGTTGCACTTACATTTTTGAAGTCCGAAGAGAGATCCATAATCGAAAAGTGCGAAAGAAGAAACTTTTAGTACAGAACTTACGGTTACATGTAGCAATTCCAACAGTAAAATAATGAGACCTAGCTGCCAACCAAGTATTGCGCTTAAATTCGCGAAGTCGAGGTAGCAAAAAGGGAAGCACATCCGATTAATTGCTTTGGAAAATATTTATTAAAAAAGGCAAAGTAAAGATACGTTACAGCGATGTAACAAAAACCGAGATGCCATGTCAAGGTAGATAACATTGCAGATTCTTTAACGGACTTACTCAAGATTCTCTTGATGCATAGCGGCAGCACCAGACCAGATGTGGCAGCAATATATAATGCACAGATCAATGGTAAACCTATAAAAATGCTAAATTGATTCTGACGAGAAAAGACTGTCTAGCGCCACACAGTGAATATAAATTGCTATCTCTTTGTTCTTCTGTCTGCTGTGTTTGGGAGGACTAAAATCATTTGTATCAGCAACTCTAGCTCGCATTGAAATGTTAGTATCATTAATACGCAATAGTGTCTTCGGCTAAGTCTGATTTTACCCAGTTATCTATCGACGAAGAAAAAACATTGCCCATCGAATGCAAAAAAAAAAAAAAGAAAGAAATTCTCTTTTACATTATACACTACAGAAATAGACGTTTATAAGAAAGGCACGTATGTGTGCTACTGACGAGTGGATAAGCAAATTTTTCCTGGTCTCTGTTGTTTTTTTATACGTCACTGATCAGGTCAGGGATTCTTCCCCTGCTACTCATAAAGTAAGCATTCACAAATAACAACACAAAGCCTACACAAATGTCATGTAGGTCAAAATGTCAAATTCTGACGGCAATGACCAGCTCTGTAGTTTTTGAGATATTCGCTGAAAAAAACGAACCATTTAACAAAATATTTAGGTCCTTTACGCATAACATTATCAGTAAAAAAAAAAAAACGTATAAAAAGGCTTAGATACTGTTGTTATTCTGATTATATATATATATATATATATATATATATATTTCAATTAAAAGGTGCAAATATAATTTATAAATTCATGAATCATTCTATATATTTGTTTTTTGTATGAATGATTCATGTATCTCTCTCTCTCTATATATATATATATATATATATCACTTATGTTGTTCTACTTACGATCAGTGTGTATATCTGCTAGATCGCCAGCTTTTACACTTTCTGGGCAAGAAAACGACATAATAAAATTAGGCAGGAAAGAACTGCATAACGCGGCAGAGAGGATGAATGAAAAAAAGCAACGTGAAGGGAGAAAAGATAAAACAACAGAGAATTAAGCAAAGAAAAATAGGTGAATATATATATATATATATATATATATATATATATATATATATATATATATATATACAGTGTAATCCGGATATAAGTGAGATTTACTCTGGTCCCAAATTAAAGCCCATATTTACGGAAACAAAATAGACCAAACCCGGATATAAGAGAAACCCGGATATAAGAGACTTCTTCTCCGGTCCCGACAACTCTCTTATATCCGGGTTATACTGTATATAGTCTTAAGATGTGCTCTATTTATGGGATAAAGTGCTCAATATCAGAGATAGAGCGTGTGTAAATATAAAAGTGAACATAGAAGTTAACACTTAGAGGCGACAGTCTGTTTCATGCTAGATGCAATCGTCAGGCCTGACGATTACATATAGCGAAACAGACCTCTAATGTTGATTTATGTTCACTTTATATATATATATATATATATATATATATATGAAAAAGTTGTTGAAAATCCTATTTGAGTCTTTAAGAATATTTATTTAATGTAACTTTACCGTTTTCATATTTCTATTATTTTGAGATGTTAAAGTCAGATGGAGAGACGTGTTGCTATTCCATGATATGTCTTGCGTCTAACTGGAGTTTTATGTAAAAAAAATTTGCTAATTTGCTATCTGCTTGAAACGCGATCTGATTGGCTGATTATGATCACGTGATCAGACATATGAATTTTTCAGCCCAAAATTGATGATCTTAAAATTGGGAGGTGTCATCGTTCAGTGAGCATGGCTAATGAAGTGTTAAATAGTTCATAAGAACAAAGTTTTAATTACAATTGGGTTCGTTATCTTCCCTTACGCGCAAATAACCCCCGAAAAGGTATGAATCCACCTCCTCTGCCACCAGGAAGCAGTAATAACAGTTAAAGAAACTCGAGAAATGTATTTTCCTGAAAAAATGTTTTAATAGAATGTTTTTTAACGTAACGTTAACTGTCCACTAAATGAACGCTGAATGTTTCTTTGTAAAGCAACGTGTAATCACACCATTAACATTAAATCTACTGATTTTGATGCCGTCATTTGGTCAGTCGTTCAACTCTGAACCGACTGTTCGGTTAAACTCTCTTCCTACGGGCGGGAGGAACCCGAAGGAGGCTACGCCGAAGGGCGGAGTCTCCTTCGGGAGGTAACTCGGCCCAGAACCCGTTTATACGGGTTCAAATGGGCTATTTTTTGGCCGAGCCTAATGGCTCGGGAATGCCCACGTTAAAAAGGCCTTGTGCCACATGACACCCTCGTGGGGGGGGGGGTGACTGAATATCGTCATTTGGATCGGCTTGTTGCTTTTGTAGGGTGGTTAATGGATAGTGGCTCGGATTGAGGAATCGGAGAACCGAGTTCGAGTTCCAGTCGAATCCATCAAATTCACTTACGTGCTAATACCCTTGGGAAAGGTATGAATCCTTCCCTACCGGTAAATAGCAGGACAGACCGATTTCTGTAGCCTTGGATGGAAGCTGGTCTACCGCAGAAAGAAATGGCAACCTACTGCGGGGAAAAAATCTGCCTCGTCATTATTGTATCGAAAGATACATGATCGCCTACGCGTGTATCACGCATGGCACATAACTGACTGATGTGCTAATAATCTTCGGAAAGGTAAGAATGATCTTCTTTTCCCCTCAGCTATGGATAAATAGCAGAACAGACTGGTTTCTATGGACTTGGATGGCAACTCGTCTACCGTAGAAAGAAATGGCAATCTACTGTTGGAAAAAAATCTGCCTCGTCAGTCATGTATCGAAAGATACATGATTGCCTAAGCGTGTATCATGCATGGCACATCGTTTCTGTTTCTAATGGTTTTATTCTTTGATTTCTTTGAACAGCAGCATCCATTTTCCCAAGTATCTGGATTCAGTCCCTATATCGCCTTGCCTAAAAAAGGTACTTAGACAAACAAGCATCTCAACACAGGATCATTTTTCTCTCCCCACTATTTCTGCTCATGAACAGAAAGGTACAGTGGGTCAGCCTTCAACTGGTTATGGTTAGGCAACTGAGAAGCAAGTCCTTGATTATTATTATTATTATTATTATTATTATTATTATTATTATTATTCAGACAATATTACGATCAGATTCTGATAAAGAAAAATAAAACTATGTATCTATCATATAAACATATCTATTAGGAAAAATAAGAAATAATCCGTTAATCTCTTTATCTGCTTACAATTATCGTAAATGATTCAGTTTTCATGAAGAATAATGACATATTTTCGAAATGTCTTAATCTTGTAAGTAATCTATGATGAACAGATCTCAAAGTGAATTAGGTTCTGATTTTCGCTCGGTCCCTGTGGAGTCTGGATATTTTTTCTAACTTTTCTCATC